>JAZAVI010001113.1:0-28140 GCA_036326025.1 Chrosomus eos | reverse complement strand
ATTGTCATGTAGATGTGTTCAGGGCAGGACTCTTATCAAATGTGTGAAGTTTGGGGCAGATTGGACATTGGCTTCTTAAGTAACAACAACTTCCTGTTTCATTTCATTAGCATGCTTTAGCACTTAGCTAAGAATTGCTAGCATGTTTTAACATGTTTATAACATGTTTATAATTCAATGTCATATTTACTATGTTGCTAGTACTGCATCACAGTGTTAAACATGTCACTTCGTGTTGCCAGTAGGTGGCGCTATTACTATAACTGAATATTCTCATGTAGATGTGTTCAGGGCAGGACCCTTATCACATGTGTGAAGTTTGGGGCAGATTGGACATTCCATGCCTGAGTTACAGCAAATTACTATTTAATTGCAGTAATAGCATGCTTTAGCACTTAGCTAAGTGTTTGCTAGCATGTTTTAGCATGTTTCAAGTATGTTGATAGCATGTTTAGCACTTGCTGGCACTTTTTTATATGTTATTAGGAGTCCACAACAGTGTTAAACATGTCACTTCCGGTTGCCAGCAGGTGGCGCTGTGACTGTAACTGATTATGTGCATGGACATGTGTTCAGGACAGAACTCTTATCAAACGTGTGAAGTTTGGGGCAGATTGGACATTCCATACCTGAGTTACAGCAAATTCCTATTGAATTGCAGTAATAGCATGCTTTAGCACTTAGCTAAGTGCTTGCTAGCATGTTTTAGCATGTTTCAAGTATGTTGTTAGCATGTTTAACACTTGCTGGCACTTTTTTATATGTTATCAGGAGTCCACAACAGTGTTAAACATGTCACTTCCTGTTGCCAGCAGGTGGCGCTGTGACTGTAACTGAATATGAGCATGGACATGTGTTCAGGACAGAACTCTTATCAAACGTGTGAAGTTTGGGGCAGATTGGACATTGTTTGCCTGAGTTACAGCAACTTCCTGTTTCATGGAGAAACATCAAAATTTGTCAGGCCGCCGAGGACACGCCCTTCGACGAAAACTCAAGATCTTCGCAATTTAACGTCGCAAAGGCCTTAAGATTACACTCAGCAAATTTGAAGATGATCAGATTAAAACTGTAGGAGGAGTTCGTTAAAGTACGAGGCCTGAAAATGGCAAAAACTGCACAAAAATCTGAGAGGAAGTTCAAAATGGCTGACTTCCTGTTGTGTTAAGGGCTACGCTCCAAGAGACTTTTTTGTAGGTATTGGGCCATTACATGTATGTACCGAATTTCGTACACGTACGTGAAACGTAACGCGAGGCGCACTCCGTTGAACCTTTATAGGTGGCGCTATCGAGCCATTTTGCCCCGCCCAATTTTGAAACGCATATCAGATGTAAATTTTCGCCAGTTCTGACGCGTGTGCAAATTTTCGTGAGTTTTCGTGCATGTTTAGGCCCTCAAAAATGCGATTCATTGCGGAGAAGAAGAAGAATAATAATAATAATAATAATAAACAGAGCAATTCCAAGAGGGTCCTCACACCATCGGTGCTCGGGCCCTAATTACAAAAACACACACTGCGTTTTCCTTAAAAACGAAGAAAAAGTGCACTTTCCCCACGGTCCCTTACTCGCATCTGCGTCTAGAGCGAGCTTTCCCGGCGAAACTCACATTGCGGCGGCTTTTGAGGGGCAGTGCTTATTATATAGAGCGAAAATACGGAAAATTAAGCTTGTGAAACATTGTTAGCCTTGCCTTTTTAGCGCCAATAGGGTTTAAATATTTTTTCGCCTAGTCGTTTAGGAGGTATTGCCATTTTTCAGCGAATGTCTGGGGAATATCGAAAACAAAACTAACTTTACCCCGGTTTGTACTTCCGCATTTTTGTATCCCGCACACGGACAGTGGAATCGACAGAGGGTTATTAACAACCGTTTTTGTAAGGGTAGGTCTATCACTGAAAATCGTTTTATTTCTAGCATTATGGAAAAATGTAAAGTATAGCAATCATCTTTCTTACCTGTACACGACGCCGTTCGCTTCGGTTTCCCCTCCTTTTGGCATAAAACACGGTGTTCATTGCCATCCAGTTTGAAATGTTGACTACAAACATTGTAGTGTTATCTGGATCCTTTACTGCGGTAGAAAACAAATAATTCACTCCTGCTAAACGTTACTCTTTGATTCTTGCACCCGGGATTGGAACAATACAAGTTGACATAATTGTATTACTAAAAGTTTGCTAAAAAGTATTTCTTACTAAAGAAACGCGGTATTCTTGCACTGAGCTTCGTGACGCACTTCCGTTTTTATTATTAAATGATTAAATTCTGGTTATATTTTAATGTGCTAGTTACAAGTTGACTAAACAACCTAAAATGGGTGTCTGCAAAAAATATAAATATATATATCTGTACATTTTCAGAGACAGGAGAAGAGATATTCTGATGACGACTGTGTAAAGTATTTTCCAAACTCAACAGAAAGTTGCAATCGTATATATCCAGTCCAAAACTCAAGCTGCAGTCCGTAACTTTATTTGGGTTAAAAATTATCCAAAATTATTTTTTTGAGCAAGTACATAACCAACCAGTGTTCAAAACTATCTGCTTGCCTTAGCTCGATTCAAAACAGTAAGCTTGTAATCATGTTTTTAACTCCAGTGGTACTGGTGGATAGCCTCGTGAGACCATCCTGATCTCGCGAGCTTTCAAGGTTTCACTCGCAGATCAGTCTGGATACTTTCCGTTAAAGAAAATTTGGGAGCAGTTCACCAAACGAACGTCCAATCAGCGTTGGCTTTGAGGCGGGTTTAGGTGTGACGCAACGAGAAGCGCGACAGTTCAGTCTTAAAGGGCACCTATTATGCAAAATTCACTTTTACATGGTGTTTGAACATAAGTGTGTGTTGGCAGTGTGTGAGCAAAACCATCCTAGAATGATAAAAATCCACCCAGTGGTTTTTTTACAATCTCAATAAATCATAAGCACTGTCTCAGAACAAGCTGATCTAGAATTCGGCGCTTTGTGACGTAGAACATGGGAAAGCCCCACCCACGTGGTTTGATTGACACTGGTTTTGGCATAGACCCCGCCCTCGGTGATCTGTACACCGTCCTCCATTGTTTTTAACGACAGCCGGTAATGTCTCCTAAGAAACATAAGCGTTCTGTTGTGGGATGTAATAATGTACATAGTAGTTTTCTCTTACTTCCGACATCAGAGCCACTGAAAACGCAGTGGATGGATTTTATTTACGAAGGAAAGGCGAAACTTAAACTTCCAAAAATACGTTTATGTTTGCGCAAATCATTTTCTGACTGACTGTTTTGTGAACGAGGGTCAATTCAAAGCAGGTCTTGCTTCAGTTAATCCTCAAGTGTGGATCTTTGGTTACTGTTCGCGATCCATGTCACCTCCAGAAGAAGTAAGTGTATTTTATGATTTTTGAGCAGACAGTCATTTCAGTCTATGTCAGCCAATTCAACAACAAATGCGTCTAAAGTTGTTGTCGTCGTCGTATGTCTGTGTAACTGATATATAATTTAAACCTTGTTTGTAGTGTCTAACCACACGTTTATAAATATATATTTTAAAGATATTGTAACGTTATTAAAAACTGAGTATGTTCTGTAGCCATCTTCTCACATAAGCACCTGTACGACAAGTAATGTAAACATGACGCAACAGGTCCCTCCATAAATGTAATTTCGTTTGTACGTAGCAAACGTTATCACAGTATTTGTGTTTGTAGTTTCAAAAAAATGCGCCAACGTTATCACAGTTTGTGTGTGTCTGTGTGTGTGTTGCTCATCCATACTTGCAAAGGGGACGCGATTACAACTCTATAAGTACATAAATGTATCAAATAACCATTCCGAGATGTCCTGGTCCTTCTCATTTGTGTTTATTCTGCCACTCTTAATCATCTGATTCTGGTTCAAACATGTACGGCTGAATGCCATAAAAACAGCGGGTCTCTCACTCTCAGCTTCTGCTTTAACCGACTGTATATTGCCATAGGTATCAAGTTACGCCCTCATCCAAAGGCAGGGCGGGGATATGCAGCTCATTTACATTTAAAGTGATATACACCAAAACAGCTCTTTTTAAAACAGACCCCCAAAATGACATTTTCAAATGGTTATAATAAATTAATTGTAGGGTATTTTGTGCTGAAACTTCACAAATACATTCTGGGGACACCCAAGACCAATATCACATCTTGTAAAAAGGGGCATAATATGTGCCCTTTAAGTACATGGCGGCTTCAGCGGATGAAACTAGCATCAGTGTGGCTATCGAGCAAGTTTTATCGGAATTACAGAGTTATTACTGAATTACAGAGCTAACGAGCCTTTACCTGCAGCAGCAAGAGTAGCCTGGCTTGTGGTTGTGTTTTCGTCGTCGCTCTCATATGCTTCGTTGATCTGATTGGTTGATTTGGCCCGTCTATCACCAACATAGGCCAATCAGCTAACCAGTATTTTCGCCCTTTACCAAAACTACTTGTGGGAGCCATTAGCTATTATTGATGTTGTGGTGTTGGTCTACACTAGAGGGCAGTGTGCTTGTGCTGCGGTAGCCCAGGTCACGGTGGCACAGGCGGGCCAGCTGATTAAATTCACAGGTGTAGCCAGGGAAAGGCAAGCTAGGGTGGCGGGGAGATCACACAGTTTTTACCGCTGGCACGCCACAGCTAGAATAGCCCTCACGTTTGCGTATATTTTGAACTCTGTAAACTGTTTTTCTATTAAATGGGAACACCACCCAAAGACGCTAAATGTTGTGGAATTCAAGTTCATCCGAAGTGGACTAATAGCGCGTCAAAAACAGGATCTAGCCCTCACCCTGCCGAGTGTCTGATTTGTGTTAAGACAGTCACTACACAAGTAAAAACTTTGATCTCGCTGAGATATCCTGGAGGAAGAACAAATGAAAATCTGGTCTCGTTTGGATACGGTAGAAGTTGGACAACAACTGGATTTCGCTGGAATACTTTGGAAGTTGAATAAGCAAATGGATTATTTTATCGAGCTTGAAACTGGAGCATGGTAAAGCTATAAACTGGGTCATCCATCGCCAATCCTAAGGTAGGATCAATCTTTTTATCATTGACCGGTAAAGGAAAACTTGGACGTTCCTGATAAGCAGATTACGAACTGAAAGACTTTTACGTCTGCACAACAATTGACGCAGTGTTAATACTATTGCTATAGGTCATGTATTGCGAGTGTGTTGCCTAGGCAAACTGAAAGGCAATAGTCGACATAGCGCAATAACAAGGCCCGTGAATCTTACAAAGTAATCTGTTGAAAATGAGTGACACACAAGGCAATGATGAAAATAAAGCTACAGAGTTGCAACGTGAGGGTAGCGAAAAAAGGACAAGAAAGCCTACCGCTAAAGGAATCGTTATGATAATTGAAAGGCTTCAAAAGGAAAGAAGTATGATTTTTAAAAAAACAAGCAAAATAAAAGCAGACATCGTTCCGTTTTTGGTTTCTGTTGAAAAGGTTCCTGCAAATGTGACAAACGTTCAACAGAAGCTAAAAGGGTTTAAGTCTCTATGTCAAAATGCCTTTGATCTTCACAACACATTGCTCAATGAGTTTTCTCTGCCTGAAGAGGAACAGAAAAGACAGGAAGAATGGTTTCAGTCAAAAAGGTCTGTTAATGATGCATTTGTTGAGGAAGTGTATAAATGGTTGAAGGAGATGGGAGCTTCATGTGATGATAAAAATGTGAATGATGCCGCTGACATTGTTGATGATGATGATGATGATGATGATGACATTGGGCCAGGGGACAGTGTGTCTAATGTGTCCAGCAAAAGATCAAGCAAAAGAAGCCATGGCAGTTCTAGTACATCTTCCGCACGGTTAAAGGCAAAGGCAGAAAAGGCAGCTTTGATGGAGAAGGCTGCTGCTTTACAAAGGAAGCATCAGCTCGAGGAACAAGAGGAGGAACTCCGATTGGAAAGAGTCAAGCTGAGGAAAAGAAAGGAACAGTTGGAACTTGATGCACAAATTGCTATGGCTGCCGCAAGGCTTTCGGTGCTGGAAGGCAGTGATGTGGGAATGGCTGCATCAGATGGAATGAACTCATACGCGAGTAAGGCATGTAAAGCACAAAGTCTTGAACTTAATCCAAATGCAAGCATTTATGTTCCTAAACAAAGCACAATGGCTACAAAACCAACCTCAAGAGAACCACCTTTGTCTCCGGTGCATGTCGAGGACCCCTTTGCACGCTCACAGAATCACGAACAGCATCGTGTCATATCATCAGCAAGGGATAGCACTTTTAGACTGCAGTCACAGCCACTCAATGGAACACATGGTACTGGCCAACAGCATCGGTTTGAAAATGTTCCTACAACCTTAACAACTGCGGCTGCTGGATCAGTAGCTGCACAAGAACAGCATCGGTTTGAAAATGTTCCTACAACCTTAATAACTGCGTCTGCTGGATCAGTAGCTGCACAAGAACAGCAAGTGCACAGGCTTCAGCCAGCACAGAACACTCCACCAATGCAAAGTACTGTGGACCGGAATGCCATATGTGGAATCTTGCAAAAGCAGAATGAGATTACAGCAATGCTTGTGCAGCAGCAAATGTCATCAAGTTTGCCACAGAAAGACATTGCCATATTCGATGGGGATCCATTGCAATTTCTTTCATTTGTTAGAGCTTTTGAACACTGTATTGAGGGGAGAACTAGCAGCTATCAAGACTGTCTATACCTGTTAGAGCAATATACTACAGGGCAGCCTAGAGAGCTGGTTCGAAGTTGCCTACATATGGCATCGCAGCAAGGATATCAAAGAGCAAAAGGTCTTCTGAGAGAGCACTTTGGCAGTGAACAGAAGATAGCAACAGCCTACATGGACAAGGTGTTCGGATGGCCTGTTGTAAAGGCTGAGGATGTTAAGGCATTGCAAGAATTTGCACTTTTCCTAAGAGGCTGCTGCAATGTTATGACTGAGATACAATGTATGGAGGAATTGAACATTCCATCAAATATGAAGAATGTGATAATGAAATGGCCGTACAGACTGCGGGACAGATGGAGATCTACGGCCTGTGAGCTACAAGAGCGACGAGGCTATCGAGCCACCTTTCCTGATATGGTGAACTTTCTTGAGACTCAAGTCAAAATCTTGTCTCATCCGCTTTTTGGTGATATTGCAGACACACAATCCAGCGCTTTGAAGGCTATGAATAGTAGAAGGCCAGTGTTCAGGAGTAATATCAAAGGAAGCAGTTTTGCAACTAATACTTTGGCGATGCCAAGCCAGCCCAGTGCTTCGAAGGAGTCAGGCTTAGAATTCTGTCACTATTGTAAGCAGCGTCATCTGTTGCCTAAGTGTCCAGGCTTGAACAAAATTCCTCACAGGGAGAAGATAGAATTCTTGAGAGGAAAGGGTGTTTGCTTTGGATGCTTGAAAGTGGGCCACATGAGTAAAGAGTGTAGAAGTCGTCTGACCTGTGATAAATGCAATCTGAAACATCCAACTATTTTGCACATCTACAATAAGGACAAGATGACCAAGACACAGGAAGTAGAAGTAAATAATGCACTGGTGTCGCTTCAGGCATGTGGTTGTACTGGGGCCGGAGATCAACATTGTACTCTCTCCATTATTCCTGTACAGGTGAAATCTAAGACAGGACACAAGGTGCTCAGGACATATGCCTTCTTGGACCCTGGAAGTACAGCAACATTTTGTACCAACAGTTTCTTGAAGAAGTTGAATCTGCAGGGTAAAAGGACCAACATTTTACTACGCACCATGGGCCAAGAGAAGGTTGTTGAAAGTCAAGTTGTTCCAGGTCTGGAGGTGTCCAAATTGGGTGGCAGCCAGTTTTTGGACCTCCCAGAGGTGTACACACAGGATGCAATTCCAGTGTCAAAGAGCAACATTCCTATCCAGCAAGACCTTGAGAAATGGGAATATTTGAGAGATGTTAAAATTCCAGAATTGGATGCAGATGTTGAAATCTTGATTGGGACCAATGCACCAAAATTGATGGAGCCCTGGGAAATTGTTAACAGCGAAGGTGGTGGACCCTATGCCGTGAGGACCCTATTGGGGTGGGTCATCAACGGTCCATTGAGAGGCAATAGTGGATGTTGCAAGAGAAGCTGCTCAACTGTCTATGCCAATAGGATATCCATTGCCAGGCTGGAGGAGCTGTTGGTTTCTCAGTACAACCAAGACTTTAATGAGAAGTCATTGGAGGAGAGGCAGGAGATGTCAAGGGAAGACCTGAGGTTTATGGAGGTCCTTGAGAAGTCTACACAATTGCAAGGAGGTCATTACTGCATGGATTTACCCTTTAAGACTGATGACATCACCATGCCAAATAACCGGTGCATAGTGGAACAGCGTGTTAACTGTCTAAAAAGAAAGTTTGAAAAGAACAAATCTTATCAGGAGGAGTATACAGCGTTTCTCTCACAGATGATTGACAGTGGATATGCTGAAGTGGTGCCTAAAGACCAGCTGGATTGTAAAGAAGGCCATGTGTGGTATCTCCCTCATCATGGGGTGTATCACCCAAGAAAGAAGTCTCTAAGGGTGGTTTTTGACTGTGGAGCTGGATTTAAAGGAACATCCTTGAATTATCAGTTGTTGCAAGGTCCTGACTTTACCAATTCACTTTTTGGTGTTTTAACAAGATTCAGACAGGAGAGCATCGCCCTGATGACCGATGTCCAGGCTATGTTTCATCAAGTGAGGGTGTCGAAAAGACACATGGATTTCCTTCGTTTTCTATGGTGGCCAGAAGGAGATACGACACAAAGCCCACTGGATCATAGAATGAAGGTGCACATCTTTGGAGCTGTCTCGTCACCAAGCTGTGCAAGCTACGCTTTAAGAAGAACTGCAGCAGACAACAAGGACGACTTTCAAGCTGAAGTGATTGAGACCATATACAACAACTTTTATGTGGATGATTGTCTAAAGTCATTGCCTTCAGAGAAGGAGGCTATAAAGTTGGTTGCAGATCTCTCCGAGTTGTGCTCAAAGGGAGGGTTTCGACTGCTCAAATGGACAAGTAACAGTCGGGCCGTGTTGTCGTCCATTCCTGAAGAAAAGCGATCCAAAACAACCAGGCAGTTGCACCTGGAACAAGACCAGCTACCCATGGAGATGGCGCTTGGACTGAATTGGTGTGCTGAAAGTGACACTTTTACATTTAAACCTGCAGTGGAAAGACGGCCACATACTAGACGCGGAATTCTATCAATCGTTGGTTCCATATATGACCCATTGGGTTTTTTATCTCCTTTCACCTTGCTGCCAAAGTTGCTGTTGCAAGAAATGTGCCGAAGAAACTTGTCATGGGATGAGCCTATACCACAGACACTTTTACAACAATGGACCGGATGGCTGTCGGACTTGGAGAAGGTGGCGAAGCTTAAGGTGAGCCGCTGTATCAAGCCAAGGGGCTTTGGAAGATCTGCCAGTGCACAGCTACATCATTTTGCTGATGCTAGCAGCTATGGTTATGGCACAGTGTCCTACCTAAGGCTGGTGAGTCAAGAGGAGCGAGTGCATGTTGCCTTTATGTTGGGTAAAGCCAGGGTTGCGCCATTAAAACAGACAACTATCCCTCGTCTTGAGCTCACGGCAGCAGTGTTGGCTGTTAAGGTCGATAGGATGTTGAAGAAGGAGCTGTTGCTGCAATTGGAGGATTCACACTTCTGGACAGACAGTCAGACTGTGTTGAAATACATCAACAATGAAACGAAACGCTTTCATACCTTTGTTGCTAACAGAGTGGCTGCAATACGGGAAGCAACAAATCTCAGTCAGTGGAAGTATATCAGTTCCAAGAACAATCCCGCAGATGAAGCCTCTAGGGGTCTGAGTGTGGATAACTTTCTTGCCTGTAAGAGGTGGTTGGAGGGTCCTGACTTTCTCCAAAGATCGGAAATGGATTGGCCAAGACCTTTGGAGCCGCAGCCCATCTCTCAGACGACCCAGAGGTCAAAAGGGACGTCCTGGTAAATGTGATTACTCACACAGAAGATGCGACCTCTAAGCTCATGACTTACTTTTCTGACTGGTCTAGACTTAAAATCTCTGTAGCTTGGTACTTAAGGCTCAAATCTATTCTTTTGGAGCTGAGCAGACAGAGGAAGTTGATTCTGGCTTCTTTGGATCTTACTGGCTCATCTTTGGAGGAGAGGATGAGAGAGGTTAGAGGAGCAATTGGCAAACAACCACTTTCTGTGAGTGAGCTCTATAAAGCCGAAGCTGCTATCATACATTTCAGCCAGCAAGTAACATTTCAGGAAGAAATCTCAATGTTGAAAGGTGGAGCATCTTTTGTGAAGAAAACAAGCAACATTTACAAATTAGATCCAGTGCTCAGTGACAATTTGTTGAGAGTAGGTGGAAGACTTGGCCGCGCAGCTTTGCCTGAAGAGCTCAAGCATCCTGTGATTCTCTGTAAGGGGCAACATGTATCCAGTCTTATTCTGCGGTCCATACATCAACAGCTCGGGCATGCTGGACGGAACCATATGCTCTCAACTTTGCGGCGCAAGTATTGGGTTACCAACGCCAACTCTGCCTGCCGGAGAATAATATCTGAGTGTGTGGTCTGTAGAAGGCATCGCGGACAGCCAAGTGAGCAGAAGATGGCTGACCTGCCCAGTGAAAGAATAAGTCCAGATCTGCCTCCCTTCACCAACGTCGGGGTGGATTATTTCGGACCCATTGAAGTCAAGAGGGGGCGTGCTATGGTCAAAAGATATGGGGTCATCTTCACTTGTATGGCCAGTAGAGCTGTGCATTTGGAGGTTGCTTACGCTCTGACCACGGATTCTTGTGTCAATGCTATTAGGAGATTCATTTGTCGAAGAGGTCAGATCGGCAGTTTACGATCAGACAATGGCACCAATTTTGTTGGTGCAGAGCGAGAATTAAGAGAAGCTTTAGCAGCCATTGATTACAGCAAGATTCATGGTGCTCTCATAAAAAGGGGGATCGATTGGATTTTTAACACCCCGGCTGCATCACATCATGGTGGCGTTTGGGAGCGCCTCATTAAGATAGTCAAGCGAGTTCTGTATTCTGTTCTGCAGCAACAGTCTTTGGATGACGAAAGCTTCCATACCATTCTGTGTGAGGTGGAAGCTATTCTGAATGACCGTCCGATAACCAAGGTGTCTGACGATGTTAACGACTTGGAAGCGCTCACACCCAATCACATCCTTTTGCTGAAAGGAAAACCTGTTCTTGCCCCTGGAATCTTTCAAGAGAATGATCTTTACATTAGAAGACGATGGAGACAAGTTCAGTATCTTTCAACTTTGTTCTGGAAAAGGTGGATAAGGGAGTACCTGCCGCTGTTACAGGAACGGCAAAGGTGGGCGAGGCCGCGAAGAAGTTTTGTAATGGGAGACATTGTCATTATTATGGATCACACTGCTCCGCGTGGATCATGGATTATGGGAAGAGTGACAAAGACTTACCCAGACAAGAAGGGCTTCGTACGTGCCGTGCAGTTGAAGACTAAGACAGGGCAGTTGGAGCGCCCTATTTCCAAGCTTTTCCTGTTGCAAGAAGCTGTGTAATGGTCATGACCCAACACTGGTTAACATCTAATCCAGGAGAAAGAAGACCTGAAGACCTTTTGTGACTCCCTGTTTGTGGTTTAATTGGGCACACTTTCCCAATTAGGGGCCGGTGTGTGGGAGCCATTAGCTATTATTGATGTTGTGGTGTTGGTCTACACTAGAGGGCAGTGTGCTTGTGCTGCGGTAGCCCAGGTCACGGTGGCACAGGCGGGCCAGCTGATTAAATTCACAGGTGTAGCCAGGGAAAGGCAAGCTAGGGTGGCGGGGAGATCACACAGTTTTTACCGCTGGCACGCCACAGCTAGAATAGCCCTCACGTTTGCGTATATTTTGAACTCTGTAAACTGTTTTTCTATTAAATGGGAACACCACCCAAAGACGCTAAATGTTGTGGAATTCAAGTTCATCCGAAGTGGACTAATAGCGCGTCAAAAACAGGATCTAGCCCTCACCCTGCCGAGTGTCTGATTTGTGTTAAGACAGTCACTACACTACTTCAACGGAAGGTTTCCAGATGGATATGCGGAGCAAATCCATCTGGCGGAGTCAGGTTAACTGGTGGATTTCCACGAGAGATTCGAGCATATCTTTGCGTCATTACGTCACAACTGGACACATACAGAAGGAGTCTCGGCTAGTAGGCTATATTGCGTGTGGGGATGTTGGAGGTGGAGATTTATAGCCTTTTCTCACAGCACTTGATATAATTAAAGGGAAAGTTCACCCAAAAATGGAAATTACGTCATTAATTACTCACCCTCATGCTGTACCAACCCCGTAAGACCTTCGTTCATCTTCGGAACACAAATTAAGATATTTGTGATTAAATCTGAGACCTGGTCCACTCCTCCATAGGCTTCCTAAGGGATTGAAACCTGACAGCCCCGAAAAGTCATTAAAGACATCGTTAAAATAGTCCAAATGGCTACAGTGGCTCAATCTTAAGTTTATCAAGCGACGAGAATATTTTTTGCGCGCAAAAAAGAAACTAAAATAACAACTTTATTCAACCATCTCTTCTCTTCCGTATCATTCTCCTAAGCTGTTGACGTAGTGTAACAGCGCAGCGCTTCTGTGTTATACGCAGGCTTGGGAGGGTTACTTTAAAAATGTATTCCGTTACAGTTACAAATTACTTTATAAAAAAAGTATTCAGTAACGTAATCCAAGTACCACAATATGAAAGTAATGTAACTGATTACTTTTTGGATTACTTCAAGGATAGATATTATTTTTAAAAAAAACTTTGATTTATTAAGAATAAATTATTGAATAAATGAATATTGAATAACCCTGAATAAATATTTATGTAAAGGACTATACAGACATCTTGTGGCTACAGTATGGTATTACAGATTATTTTGTTTTATTTTTAACTTGACAAGGACAAGGAATAAATAAAATGGAAATGTTTCTTCAACAGGAAAACAGAATGCAAATGCTTCTTTAGGTTGGATGTCGAGTCCTTCGATAAAGAAAGTGTTTTCATTGCTGGAAGGCACAGTTTGCACTGTACAACTATGTTGTTGGCATTTTATTCTTTAAAAACAAAATAGCAGCGGAATTTCCGAGAAATGCAAGCATTTTTACCAGTGGGCAGCATCGTTTCTAGCAGTCTGACAGTGATGCGCGGGTCAGTGTATAAACAACCCGCACCCGACCGACGTTTTCAACTAACACGCCTGCAACTCGGACCGCAAAAAAAAAAAAAATTGTAGGCTACCCAACCCGCTTCCTGACCCGCATTTTTTGTCCTTAGGGGCGCAAACTGTTCTTTTTCTAAATGCTGTATAATATAGCCTATAGTGTTATGTAATAAAGGCTTGATTTAGGCTGTTCATTTATTTCGTTTCATTTTCTTAACGATTAAGATTCTGCATGTGTTGTCTAATTGAAGTGTGCGTCTCTCCTCCGACGTTCCCAACAAAAAACCCCACCCCCTCACAGAAAATACATAAAACTGACATTACGCATTATTAAAAGTAGCCTATAAAAATGGTAGGCTACAATGGCTTTTCTCAGTTCAACGTGTAGGGAAATCGGGCATTTTGTCCCGCGACAGCATTTATTCAAAAGTTAATAACGCTTAACATTCAAAAGGTAGCCTAAATAAGGATTTTCCACTTGTATTAGTAGGTATTTGCGGAGCTTCCACTGCCCAGTCTTCACCTTTTCTCTTGCCGCGTCCATCTCCTGCAGACTGAGCTCGTGCGTCATCTTTGTGGCAGTTTCAGCCAATAAAGACCTATGTATTTCATAGAAAATTGTGTCTAGGCTACTAGATTACAAAGATTTAATTGGTATCTTTATTTCAGACGTATAAAATACTTTTGGATGACTCGTAACCGCGGGAAACCCGCTCATTTTGGATCAACCCGCGCATCACTGGTGTCTGAGGAGATTGTTGCAGAGAGCTGTTATTTTGCGCACGGACCAGCGGCGGGTGGGACTCGTGAGTCATTAATCAAGCAACGCTTAATAGTGTTATTATGCCAAAATACAGATTTATTTAGTTTTTTGTAATCCTGAAAGTATCCCCCGTTTTTTTCAAAAAGTAACTATAATCTGATTACTACGTTTTTTGTCGTAACTGTAACTAATTACAGTTTCTGGATTTTTGTATCCTGATTACATAACGCCGTTACATGTATTCCGTTACTCCCCAACCCTGGTTATACGTCACATGTAGGCTCACTATTGGCCGACGCTGGTCATGTGTGTGATGCGTGTGACGTTCAACCAGAAGCGTTGCACAATAACACTACGTGAAATCTCCAGGCCCAAAGAGAATACTTGAATAAAGTCACTATTTTTGTTTGTTTTTTTGCGCTCAAAAAGTATTCTCGTATCTCGATAAATGTAAGATCTAGCCACTGTAGGCACATTAAATATTTAAACATTTTCTTCAATGACTTTCTGGGCCGTCAAGTTTCAATCCCTTAGGAAGCCTATGGAGGAGTGATCCACCTCTCAGATTTAATCAAAAATATCTTCATTTGTGTTCCGAAGATGAACAAAGGTCTTACGGGGTTGGTACAGCATGAGGGTGAGTAATTAATGACTTAATTTTCATTTTTGGATGAACTAACCCTTTAAGCTTATCAATTTGATGGCGGATCCAGAAAGGTTCAAACCACAATCACCAGTTGAAAAAAATGCAAAAGACTTCGGAGTGACTACAGAAAAAAAAGAGACACTAAACGGGCCCATGCGAAAACCAGGATAAATATCGGAAGTGCTTTGAAAGGTGGCCTGAACTCTGTGTTTTGAAGAGGTTTAAAACGGACGCAGAGACAGCTTTTTCTGCTGGACAGGTAACTTAAATGGTTAGTTCACCCCAAAATGAAATTTAAGTCATTAATTACTCACCCCCATGCTGTACAAACACCGTAAGACCTTCGGTCATCTTCGGAACACAAATGAAGATTTTTTTGATTAAATCTGAGAGGTACATCACTGCTACATAGGCTGCCAGGGAATGAAACTTGACGGCCCCGAAAAGTTATTAAAGAAATCGTTAAAAGAGTCCAACTGACTACAGTGGCTCATTCTTAAGTTTATCGAGCTACGAGAATACTTTTTGAGCGCAAAAAAACAAACAAAAATAGCGACTCTATTCAAGTATTCTCTTTGGGCCTGGAGATTTCACGCATTGTTATTGCGCAACGCTTCTGGTTGAACGTCACACGCATCACACACATGACCAGCGTCAGCCAATAGTGAGCCTACGTGTGACGTACAACACAGAAGCGCTGCGCTGTTACACTACGTCAACAGCTTAGGAGAATGACACGGAAGAGAAGAGATGGTAGAATAAAGTCGTTATTTTAGTTTTTTTTTTTCGCACAAAAAGTATTCTCGTCGCTTGATAAACTTATAGTGGAGCCACTGTAGGCACATTCAATATTTAAACATTTTCTTTAATGACTTTCTGGGCCGTCAAGTTTCATTCCCTTACGCCCGTTTCACACCGCATGCGTGAGCGGCGCGTGAGCAGCGCGTCAGCGTAACTACACCGTCACTGCAGCTGCAGACGCGCAAGAGTATTCACACTGGAAGCGTTTGTAGTGTCACAGCAGCGGCTCCAAAGCTACATATACAAGCGAGCAATTCTTTACAAAGACAACTATAAATTTGTTTTTAGAAGTTGGTCATTTATAAAATTGATAGTCTTGAAAGTTTGTTATGGGGAGGTGTACAACATTTGCATATAAATGGTAAACAACAAAACAACCCAGAACACAGCCCCAATCTTGTCGTTTCAGTCATACTTTCGATACGTTTACAAAGATTGCAAAGTCCGCGGATAAAAACAAGCAAATAAAAACACACACATCGTGTTTGATATGGGTTGTGCCAGCGTATGTAGCTGTCTGTGTATTACATAAACTAAAAGAAAGTTTATATAGAATATTTTCTGGCTAGTTTACTTTAGTTTTTATAATACACCATACTTTTTTCACACAAACTGAATGCAAAACAAATTTAAATGGGTAGCCTAATTTTCTATAAATATTTTTGAGTCTTCACTTTCTTTTTTTGCCTACTCCAGTTCTTGTTTAAACTCACTAAACATTATTCTGTGCATTTCGGGCACTTTTTGTGTGAAATCATATGTATTTTGTCCATCAAAAGTGAGCTTTCACTTTAATTGAGCGTCAGCAACGCAGCAAAAATAGACCTGGCGCTGAAACCCCCGCTTCACTGCTGCTCACGCGCCGCTCCTGCTTGACGCTCACGCGCTGCTCCTGCTCCCGGTGTGAATGCACTCATTGATTAACATGCACGCCGAAAAAAATACGCGCTGCTCACGCGCCGCTCACGCATGCGGTGTGAAACGGGCGTTAGGCAGCCTATGTAGCAGTGATGTACCTCTCAGATTTAATCAAAAATATCTTCATTTGTGTTCCGAAGATGAACGAAGGTCTTACGGGGTTGGTACAGCATGAGGGTGAGTAATTAATGACTTAATTTTCATTTTTGGGTGAACTAACCCTTTAAGGAACACTAATTTGTTGGTATGAGTCATGACTAGACTGCACAGAAATGGAAACTGAACCACAGGTAGCCCTAATACATATTAAATGTAATCGCGCAATGCTGATGTTAACATTAAAGGAGAACTCCGGTCAATTTTAACATTGAGCTCATTTTTTGTAAATTTGGAGTGCTGTCAGTACAGAGAACAACGACAAAAATCCTCTTTTTAAAATTTACACCCTGTTGACTGAAACGGGGCAAGTTTTAAACCTGCTTTTATCCTCTTAACATCCTTGATTTGTCATTACTAGTGAACAGCCATGTGAGTGGTTTTATAGGGAATGCGGAGGTACGTCACGCCGTGTTGCATTATGGGACGTGGCCGCCATCTTTACAGGCACGATCTCTGTTTACCTTCGGTATAATAGTGGGTGTTTGGCTAAAACGAGGTAAAATTGAAGAAGAATGGAAGAAATGGAGATGTTTAAAGAAAAGGAGAAGGGGCCCTACTGGGATAAACTAAATGCCACTGTCAAAAAACTATTTGGACAAACTATCCGCGATAAAAAAACGTTGATACATCTGATTTAGTGTTGGTGTTCGAAGCCTATGCTAAGTTGATTACTATTGTACATAAAGCTCAAGCTATTTTACCTGAAAAGCAGCTATCGTAGTTAATGTTAGCTTGCTATTTTCAGCATATGTTAAGTTTTCATAGGTTGTGCAAGAAAAAAAAAGTGTACATTACTTTATAATGCCACAAGATGTGGTAACTTGTTAAATACAACTGTGCCTTGTTGTCATCATTTAATGTTGACACGTGTAAAAATGAGAGTATTTGGTCGTTTATTTTAAAAGTAATGTATCTTTGCCCATTATTATGTGTACTTAAAGGGTCTTTGTGGATGCAATCAGTACAGAAACAGAGAAGTCACTTAATGTATTTATTATATAAAATCATGATTCACAGACATTTTAAAAAAGGCATGTAAAAAGATGTACAGAATATCAAAGCAAATTGTTAATTGAAAATAAATATAATTTGATTCATGCAATGTGTCCTGGCTTCATCATCTGCTGCTAACACATTAACCGCAAATTCAACATCATTCATCAACTATCCTCCTAAATGTTAGTCATCAAGGAATATACAATACACAACCTCTTGCTTTGTACAACTTTTAACAAACGTAGTATGCAGTGGAGGACAGTAAGTAAGTTTTTCCTCATGATTGCGGCGATCCGGCGTCTTCTCGTCAGCTCCTCGACCTGCTTTCCTTGTTGTTTTTTCCAAGAAAGAAAGGTGAAAAAACATACTCCGTTGTTCAGTTTCCTCCCTGAACGATCGTGTGACCTGCTATGGCAGTTGAACTGAACAACCATATCGACGTTTATTAAAATATCGACAGAAAATCCAAGCACAGCCTCCAACACATGCATTTAAATACAGCGGTATTGGGCGCGATCCTGTAAATATGGCGGCGGACCCATAACGCAACACGGCGTGACGTCATCTCCACATTCCCTATTAAGAATCTGACTGCAGTAGAGAAAGATATGAATAAAAATTGTCTATTCAGCCAGCTCACATACCTGTATTTTCTTCCTGTTTTCGGTCGATGTTCACAAGAGCACCAGAGCACACAAGCAATTCTTTTTATCAGTCAAATTCATTTATAAATGGAAACGCACCAGGTATGAAATATGATCAGTAAGAAAAAACACGGAAGATGATGACGGACTGCTGCAGGTTATGGGGAAATATATTGATTTTATTATTCTTGCACAACTGGAAAGAAAATCTATTTATAGTAACATTTAAGCAGGTTTAAGATAATTTATGTTATAACAGAGAACATGATTCATTGTTTTAATCAATTGACAGCCATAAACCGTAATAATCTGCGTTCTCGTGTAGGTGTGCTGTGCTGAACGCTGAGAGTTGTAATAAGTAGAAAGCGGAAGCAGTTGTGCAAGTAGTCCATTTGACTCTGGCTAAGAACTTATATTTGACTTTATATTTAAGTGTATTCATTACAGATTGGTAGACGTGGCCTTGACGTAACATACTCAGTGCATATTGGGTTGACGTTTTACCACCTATTTTGCAACGGGTAAGACAATAGCCTTTTTTCTTCTCCGCTTTCTCTAGTCAGGTACAGTAGCACATATTTCTAAAAAATAAATCGCCTTTCTACCATATAGGCAGACAAGTTTTATTGAAAGTGTTACTAAGTAAATGACTGGGTCTCAGCTTGTCAAAATACTTAAATTAAAATAAAACAATTAAATAAAATTGACATGTAAGAGGAACACAGTAACACATGCTTAGGATATTTACCATATATTTATTACATTGTAAAAAGTACATTAACTTTTATTCATATATACAGATTATTTTCATTGAGTTACCTGTTGACTACAGAATTAGTTCCTGATGTATCTAAGAATGCAGTACAACAAGTGCACATACAAAAGAAAAGAAATGTCCATCTGTCCACAGCCACCTCTTAGGTTTGTGTTGGTTTCATTGATCTGCTGTCACTGAAGTACAGCAGTGACAATCTACATTAAATTACAGTACAATTCCTTAAAGCACCTACAGTTCCTGTACTGATCCAAACATACATGCTGAGAGGAGAAACCACGAGTGTCAGGTCATACACTGATCTCTAGATGAACTCGAGCTGTTCTCGAGTGCTCTTGGCTGATGCAAGCGGAGGTGCGGGTCTGAGAACCATTAGATTTTTATGAGTGAATTTAACAGCTCTCTTCTGGCATCAACTTTTTATGAAGCATTCATTAATTCATACAAAACTAGGTGGTTGCTAAACTTCCAGAGTCGAGATCACCACAATAAAGGGATATGGTTGATAGAAAGAACAGGAGAAACGTATATTTGAAAGAACTGATTAATGTCATCATGATAATGGCCAGGAGAAATTCTCGAAAGGGAAACTTTTAAAGAGCAGAAGCGCCACAGCGATACAGCATAAACCTGAGCAACAAAACTCTCTATTTAAGACAACTTGCGAATAAAAAATACCCATCAAAATAAAATAAAACCTGACATTCAGAGTTCGCCTGGTTCATTTAGTTGAAAACTTTAGTGGCGTGCCTGGAATGTTGTAGAGGTGCACGATAATGAATGTGGCGTCATCAAAACAAGTCTAGTGGGAACAAGCCATATTTTATTATCAACCAAAATAACTTTTGTAGACTTAAAGGGACAGTTCATCCAAAAATGAACATTCTGTCATCATTTACTCACCATCATGTCAAATCAAATCTATGATCTGTAATGGTCCGTACAGGAAAGAAAGTCATACAGGTTTGGAACGACACGAGGGTGAGTAAATGATGACAGAATGTTAATTTTTGGGTGAATTAACCCTTTCATTTCCTCACTAAGGAACCATGTATGGCAAACAATAAGTGGCAACTTCTCTGTGACGGTGTTCTCAGGACCAATTTACAGCAAAGCAATGTAAATAAAGTGTAAAAGCCACAATAAGAAACAATATGAATTGTCAAAATAAATTAAGTTCTCTTTATCATACTGTACAGGTTCAATTAGCTTGAGCAATGTAGTTATTATGGTATCATTAGCTGGACCCAGTGTGCGATACCTCTACCAATCAGCCATTCTGTCAACACTGACTAAATCTCACGAGTAACAACTGAGCACTAGTACATTAAAACCTGCTGACAGGTGCAGCTAACCTACCAGACCCCCTGACTGAAATAAATGTAGTCTCATCAATAATGAACACACATGGTGGCACCTTCCTGTTTTGAATAAATATAATCTGTGTAACATCTCTTACTGAAGGACATTCGAGTCCGAGCAGTTCGCTTTGATGTTTAAAACGAAGAGAGGCAACCATGCATGTCAATGTCCTCTCATGCACTCTTATTCCAGGTCCTGCTGTTACATAATTAAATAGTGTGGGCTGCAGATGTGGAGTGTGTTTGCCTGACGGAGAACAGTGAAATCAGATGCTTCTTCCACTGGGTTTCTCCTTCAGACGCCGCGGCACTCTGTCGGCTTCTGTTTGACGGGCGGGTCAGTCAGCGGAGGGGCGGGGGAGCAGGGGCACAGGTGAGGTAGCCTCTATGAGAGCCGGGTTCAGAATGATTGGCAGGGACATCGGCGGGACGCCCACTTGCAGCGGGGAGGCGAGGGGCTGCAGGATGAGTGGAGACTGGCCGAGAGGGGGCAGGGACACCGGAGGACTCATCTTTGTTGGAGTGGGCATCGGAGGTGTTGAGGGAGGAACTGGAGATGATCTATCTGTTCCTGCACACAGAAAAAGGACGTTTAAAAAAACGTTGTGCTTCGAAAATTATCCAAGAAAACAAAACAAAGAATGTTTTTTTTCAGCAAGGATGTGTTATTAAATTGCATTAAATCAATATTAACAGTAAAAACATTTCTAAAGAAACAAATAAAAGATTTATATTTCAAATAAATACTGATCTTTTGAACTTTATTCATTAAAGTATCATGCATTACAGTTTCCACATACACTACCAGAAAAAAGTTTGGAATTTTTTTCTAAATCTTTTGAAAAGTCTCTTCTGCTCACCAAGGCTGCAGTTATTTGAAAAGAAAATGCAGTAAAAAAAAAAAAAAGTAATATTGTAAATAAATAAAAGATCAAAATTTAAAATAACATTTCTACTTCAGCATATAACCAATAACACTTACTATCACCGTTGGCACTAGGTGTCTGCATATCCCGAGGCGACGAGGGTCTGCTGGGAATATTTGGCTCTGCAGGGGCGACTGGCACTGGTGAGGAGACTGGCACAGGAGAGGCTGGAGTAACAGCAACAGGCTGTGGGACGGCCTCCACAGGAACATTGCACACTGGTTCTGTACAAAAACCAAAAGGTATCAGTTAACGTGTTATGTGGTCGAACTCAATTAAATGGTAAATGGATATTTGAATGATCATTGCCTGGGATGACAGCCTGTTTGAAGAGCTCCTCCTTTAGCCGGGGCAGGAAACAGTCAATTCTTTCCCAGGTTATTTCCCACAGGTCAGAGTAGCCAGTACGAGAGTCTGCACTGTGAAAGATCCCTGCGGTGTCCATCACCAACAGCATGTTCTTCAGAGACTCGGGGATCGCCTCCAGCTGTGCACCAAAGTCAGACACACTCATCAGCATTCAGGATTTAAGAACTTTTCTGCTGTAAATCTTCTACACCGGAACTAGGGGTGGGCGATATAGCAGAAATAACATACCACATTTGTTTCAGGCAGGATCACAATCCATGATCATATCTCTATTTTTCATTTAGGTTTTTAAGATTATTTTGCAAGTTACTGAGCAGTACAGCCAAACTAATTTCCTTACTTTAAATATATAGCCGTACAAGATGACAAAACAAGGTAAATGATGCAAATTACAAACAATAGGACAAATACAATATAAAAAAGATACAAATGAAATAAACTGCTTTAATTTTTTCAGCTACAGTATGTCTATTTAACTGTAGCATTCAAGCAAGAAAATGCGAGATTTGAAGAAAGACTGTAGAAAGAGAGTTGGCTGAGAGACATTACAACAGAAGGATTATGATTTCAGAATCAAGATATGCTGTTGTTGAATGTTAGCTATAGTAACAGGACAGTTGAGCGTCATTAGCTATGTTTCAATCCACACGTATTTATCTGCATTAAGTGACGTCGAATGAAAAATGCCTTATGGAAACAGTAAAATTCGACTGAATTTCAAGAATTTCGACTCAAATGAAATACGATCGGTCTCATCGGATTTTATCTTGATCGATATATGGCTTATGCGATCAACGCGGATGGAAGCGTTATTATGGTGCGATCCATTTTGCCTAGCAAAACTTTGTTCGCAAATGTTGGCTTAAATGTTGTGCAATTGACCCTTCGCGTGGAGCTTGATTGACAGGTGTTCTAACCAATCATACTTTGCCATCCGCCATTTTGTCCGAAAAAGCAGCCAGTAGAGTTAGGAGGATTTGAACTTGGTAAAATGAATTAGGCGGCGAGCTACATAGGCCTACCGTGCACCCCCCCCCACCTCCCAACAAAACCATACTTTTTTGAAAGGTCTGGATGTGTAGAATATGAATCTGAATGTTAACATTGAAAATTTTGGGTTGCACTACCTGTTTTAGGCCTGTGAATAGGGAAACCCTAAAAAACGATTTTAAGCGATTTTAACACGTTGAGATTGTCCTAGTCAATCAGAACAGCTTTTAGGGGACCCAATACACACTCAAACTTAACATATGATGACTTAGGTCAAATATCTACCATGCTGCTTATTGGTAGGTGTCTAAAATTAACATAGGTAAGGCTTTATGTTGATACAATGAGCCCATTTCATGCATAGGCCACGACATAGATTCGCCTATCATACACCCCAACCCCCTCCCCTGACAAAATCATGCTTTTCTGAAAGGTCTGGATGTGTAGAATATGAATATGAATGTTAACATTGACATTTTTGGGATGCACTACCTGTTTTAGCCCTGAATAGGGAAACCCTAAAAAACGATTTTAAGCTATTTTAACACATCGAGATTGGCCTAGTCAATCAGCACAGCTTTTAGGTTACACAATACTCTTACTACACTACATTGATATATATTTAAGGCCTTGTATGGATATAATCGATCAAGGTCCATTTCCATAGTATCAGTTAATATGCTAACGTGCTAACATTCCAACCCTCATTACCCTTTTCATCAAAGGGGTGTGGCTCAAGTCATTTCATTGACAAATCAGAAACCTGTCTGGGTTGTTCATCCAATGACAAAATAAGATATTTGTTGAATTTTCATTAATAGTTTCCTCTGTGTCAGACAGGTATATAAAGACTGTCCTGAAAGACTGTTCTTACTCACACAGACAGATCCTCCAAGTCTGCATCCTCTGCCTATACAGCAAGAAATTTGTTTCACTGAATTGCTCGATGTTTGATATTTTAGTTTTCAATTTAATATAATTGACCCGTCTTACTACACTACATTGATGCTTACTTTAAATATTTGTTTTTAATTATTTTAAATGACATTTGATAGATTAATAGATATATACTTTATTCATCCCAAAGGGAAATTTTAGACGTCCAGTAGCTTACACACACACACACACACACACACACACACACACACACACACACACACACACACACACACACACACACACATCTCATTGCCAGCAGCCATATCACCCTGTAGCCCAAGACTGGTTGCCCACTGAAGCTAAGCAGGGCTGAGCCTGGTTAGTACCTGGGAGACCTTCTGAGAAAACCAGGTTGCTGCTGGAAGAGGTGTTAGTTTGGCCTGTGGTCTGTGTGGGTCCTAACGCCCCAGTATGGTAATGGGGACACTATACTGTCAAAGAGCACCGTCCTTCGGATGAGACGTTAACCGAGGCCCTGACTCTCTGTGGTCACAAAAACCTCAGGATGTATTTTGAAAGAGTAGGGGTGTAACTCTGGCATCCAGGCCAAATTTGCGCAGTGGCCTCTGTCCACCATGGCCTCCTAATAATCCCCATATATATATGACACTCAAACTGTTTTTCAATCCTGTTCTGACTCAGAGTTGTCATTATCAGATAAGTACTGTTCATCTGTTACGCTATCATCATCTGATTCATCTTCCTCATCCCTGCCACTCACAGATTCAATGATATCTGCCAATTGCTGTGGGAGAACACATCCCTCATACCACAGAGGCTCAATCTTTTGGTCAACCAGAGTCCAACCATGTCCATTGCAAGCATCAGGGATGTCAGGGTTAGCAATATGGGCCACCTTCCATATTCCAACCTTGTAGGACATTCCAAACAACCTTGAGGACTGTTCTCCACCCATCACACTCAAACTCTCTTAACCCCTCAGTCGTCCATATCCCTTTATTTTTTACCTTCTTCCGTGTAATTGACCCTTCGCAAAGACCCGCCCTCCTTAGTTACTGTCGCTATGCCCGACAAGCTACGCCGCTCTCATGCTCTCAACATGTTCTCACGCAGTGAAAAATACATCGCGGAGCAGAGAGGAGACTGACAACACGCGGACAGACAGGACAGACCAGGTTACTTTTCGGTTACTTTTGATATTAAACATTAAACAAAGTCTCAGCTTTCAAATGTGGTCATTTTTTGAAAGAAATTTAAACAATAAATACCGTTTTGTGGCTCTTTAATGTGCCGTGACAGATCGCTGTAGAGCATCAGTTAAAGCTGCTCGTGATTCGATCATCTCTTCCTTCTAGTTCATTTATAGCATCAAATAAACATGAACGAACATAAGAAGTAATGTTGTTTTAACCGCGGAAAGGCGTCAGTATATTCATTTTACCAAGTTCAAATCCTCCTAACTCTACTGGCTGCTTTTTCGGGCAAAATGGCGGATGGCGAAGTATGATTGGTTAGAACACCTGTCAATCAAGCTCCACGCGAAGGGTCAATTGAGTTGCAGAATATACAGTCAGGTGTGAAGAGCACCTTGTCACCAGTTGAGGCCCTCTGAATTTGCCTTGAACTTGCTGCTAATAGTTCAGGCATCTGGTCGAGTCTTTTGAGATTCATGGTGAATCTTTGGTAGCATTCTCTGTGATATCCATCACCTTCTGTAATGATGTCTGGTATAAGTTCACAGGTTACAGTCATCCTGTGAGCAGATTCCAGTGGTTCAGCTAATCTCTTGTCACGTATTTCTTTCATTCTGGCTAATCTTGCATCAGAATCTGTGTTTGCCCATAATTGCACGAGTGGTCCATATACAAGACCAGGGACATGCACAATGCATCTGGACTTTGGTTTTGTCCCATGACATCCCCTATGCCTTGAAAGACCTGCAGTCACGTGGCCCACTGACTCATGTCTTGACTCAGACATAACTGAGCAGTTCAGCT
Source organism: Chrosomus eos (assembly GCA_036326025.1). NCBI lineage: Eukaryota > Metazoa > Chordata > Actinopteri > Cypriniformes > Leuciscidae > Chrosomus > Chrosomus eos. The sequence continues at coordinate 2,710 of JAZAVI010001113.1, read as the reverse complement.
ATGTTGAAGAAACCAACTACATAACCGACTAGATTATCTATGTGTATAATAATAATAATAATAATTCATTACATTTATATATTCTTTTCTCGGCACTCAAAGCGCTTTACATTGAAGGGGGAATCTCCTCAACCACCACCAGTGTGCAGCATCCACCTGGATGATGCGACGGCAGCCATATTGCGCCAGTACGCTCACCACACACCAGCTTACTGGTGGAGAGGAGACAGACTGATGAATCCAATTGGTATATATATATATATATATTATATATATATATATATATATATACATACATACATACATACATACATACATACATATATATATGAGGATGATTAGGAGGCCATGGTGGACAGAGGCCACTGGGCAAATTTGGCCTGGATGCCAGAGTTACACCCCTACTCTTTCGAAAGACATCCTGAGGTTTTTGTGACCACAGAGAGTCAGGGCCTCTGTTAACGTCTCATCCGAAGGACGGTGCTTTTTGACAGTATAGTGTCCCCATTACCATACTGGGGCGTTAGGACCCACACAGACCACAGGCCATACTAACACCTCTTCCAGCAGCAACCTGGTTTTCTCAGAAGGTCTCCCAGGTACTAACCAGGCTCAGCCCTGCTTAGCTTCAGTGGGCAACCAGTCTTGGGCTACAGGGTGATATGGCTGCTGGCAATGAGATGTGTGTGTGTGTGTGTGTGTGTGTGTGTGTGTGTGTGTGTGTGTGTGTGTGTGTGTGTGTGTGTGTGTAAGCTACTGGACGTCTAAAATTTCCCTTTGGGATGAATAAAGTATATATCTATTAATCTATCAAATGTCATTTAAAATAATTAAAAACAAATATTTAAAGTAAGCATCAATGTAGTGTAGTAAGACGGGTCAATTATATTAAATTGAAAACTAAAATATCAAACATCGAGCAATTCAGTGAAACAAATTTCTTGCTGTATAGGCAGAGGATGCAGACTTGGAGGATCTGTCTGTGTGAGTAAGAACAGTCTTTCAGGACAGTCTTTATATACCTGTCTGACACAGAGGAAACTATTAATGAAAATTCAACAAATATCTTATTTTGTCATTGGATGAACAACCCAGACAGGTTTCTGATTTGTCAATGAAATGACTTGAGCCACACCCCTTTGATGAAAAGGGTAATGAGGGTTGGAATGTTAGCACGTTAGCATATTAACTGATACTATGGAAATGGACCTTGATCGATTATATCCATACAAGGCCTTAAATATATATCAATGTAGTGTAGTAAGAGTATTGTGTAACCTAAAAGCTGTGCTGATTGACTAGGCCAATCTCGATGTGTTAAAATAGCTTAAAATCGTTTTTTAGGGTTTCCCTATTCAGGGCTAAAACAGGTAGTGCATCCCAAAAATGTCAATGTTAACATTCATATTCATATTCTACACATCCAGACCTTTCAGAAAAGCATGATTTTGTCAGGGGAGGGGGTTGGGGTGTATGATAGGCGAATCTATGTCGTGGCCTATGCATGAAATGGGCTCATTGTATCAACATAAAGCCTTACCTATGTTAATTTTAGACACCTACCAATAAGCAGCATGGTAGATATTTGACCTAAGTCATCATATGTTAAGTTTGAGTGTGTATTGGGTCCCCTAAAAGCTGTTCTGATTGACTAGGACAATCTCAACGTGTTAAAATCGCTTAAAATCGTTTTTTAGGGTTTCCCTATTCACAGGCCTAAAACAGGTAGTGCAACCCAAAATTTTCAATGTTAACATTCAGATTCATATTCTACACATCCAGACCTTTCAAAAAAGTATGGTTTTGTTGGGAGGTGGGGGGGGTGCACGGTAGGCCTATGTAGCTCGCCGCCTAAATATACTGACGCCTTTCCGCGGTTAAAACAACATTACTTCTTATGTTCGTTCATGTTTATTTGATGCTATAAATTAACTAGAAGGAAGAGATGATCGAATCACGAGCAGCTTTGACGGATGCTCTACTGCGATCTGTCACGGCACATTAAAGAGCCCCAAAACGGTATTTATTGTTTAAATTTCTTTCAAAAAATGACCACATTTGAAAGCTGAGACTTTGTTTAATATGTTTAATATCAAAAGTAACCGAAAAGTAACCTGGTCTGTCCTGTCTGTCCGCGTGTTGTCAGTCTCCTCTCTGCTCCGCGATGTATTTTTCACTGTGTGAGAACATGGTGAGAGCGTGAGAGCGGCTTAGCTTGTCGGAACATAGCGACAGTAACTAAGGAGGGCGGGTCTTTGCGAAGGGTCAATTCGGTGAGAAAATGAATGGAAACACCTTAACATGTCTCAAATCAATTCGATATGCCAATTTGATCGCAAAACAGCATGTGACGTCATTACGCACAGGTTTGTATCCGCTTTAAAGCCGTTTGATGGAAACACACTTTCACCAGGTTTAATCGCATGAGGTTTTTTACCGAACTTCAGATAATTCGATTGACAAGTGGATGGAAACATGGCTATTGTCTAGAGCTACTTTTATATATTTGCTTTTATATATTCGTGTATATGAATGATCTATTTTGTTTATCCTTGTTTTTTGTGCGTCATCTTCGCTTTATTTGTTTTTGCAAAGCATTATATTCCTTTGCTTCAGCTATAATAAAGAGACATCCACTCTTGCATTGTGTGTGTTATGCATTTTTGAGGGAAGAGAAATGAAGGGAAGAGTGTTTTTGTTTGGGTTGATT
>JAZAVI010001112.1:0-31152 GCA_036326025.1 Chrosomus eos | reverse complement strand
TTTTTTTCTAACAATCTTTCTTTTTTTCTTTTAACTAATCTTCTTTCTTCTAACTAAAATCTATCTATCTTTTTTCTAATCTATCTTTCTTTCTAACTAATCTATCTATCTTTCTTTCTAACTTATTTTTTCTTTCTTTCTAATAATCTATTTTCTTTCATTCCAACAATCTTTCTTTTCTTTCTAACTAATCTATCTTTTTTTTCTTTCTAACTAATCTATCTTTCTTTCTTTCTAACTAATCTATTTTCTTTCTTTCTAACTAATCTTCTTTCTTTCTAACAAATCTATCTTTTCTTTCTTTCTTTCTAACTAATCTATCTTTCTTTCTTTCAACTAATCTATACTTTCTTTCTTTCTAACTAATCTATCTTTCTTCTTTCTAAACTAATATATCTTTCCTTTCTTTCCCTTTCTAACTAATCTATCCTTCTTTCTTTCTACTAATCTCTTTCTTTCAAAACTAATCTATCTTTCTTTCTAACTAATCTATCTTTCTTTTCTTTCTAACTAATCTATCTTTCTTTCTTTCTACTAACCCTATCTTTCTTTTTTCTAACTAATCTTCTTTCTTTCTTCTAACTAATCTATCGTTCTTTCTTTCTAACTAATCTATCTTTCTTTTTTTCTTTCTTTTTCTTTCTTTCTTTCTTTTCTTTCTTTCTTCTTTTTTTAACTAATCTATCTTTCTTTTCTTTCTAACTAATCTATCTTTCTTTTTTTTAACTAATCTATTTTTCTTTCTTTCTAACTAATCCTTTCTTTCTTACAAATCTATCTTTCTTTCTAACTAATCTATCTTTCTTTTCTTTCTAACTAATCTAACTTTCTTTCTTTCTAATAATCTATCTTTCTTTCTTTCTAACTAATCTATCTTCTTCTTTCTAACTAATCTCTTTCTTTCTTACTATCTATCTTTCTTTCTAATTAATCTATCTATTCTTTCTTTCTAACTAATCTATTCTTTTCTTTCTAACTAATCTATTTTTCTATTCTTTTTCTAACTAACTCTTTCTTTCTAACTAAATCTATCTTTCTTTCTTTCTTCTTTCTAACATTCTCTTTATTTTTTCTAACTAACTGTCTATCTTTCTTTCTTTCTAACTAATCTATTTTCTTCCTTTCTAACTAATCTATCTTTCTTTCTAACTAATCTATCTATCTTTCTTTCTTTCTAACGAATCTATCTTTCTTTCTAACTAATCTATCTTTCTTTCTTACTAATCTCTTTCTTTCTTTCTTTCTAACTAATCTTTCTTTCTTTCTTTCTTTCTTTCTTTCTAACTAATCTCTTTCTTTCTTTCTAACTAATCTATCTATCTATCTATCTATCTATCTTTTCTTTCTAACTAATCTATCTTTCTTTCTTTCTAACTATTCTCTTTATTTTTTCTAACTAATCTATCTATCTTTCTTTCTTTCTAACTAATCTATTTTTCTTCCTTTCTAACTAATCTATCTTTCTTTCTAACTAATCTATCTATCTTTCTTTCTTTCTAACGAATCTATCTTTCTTTCTAACTAATCTATCTTTCTTTCTTACTAATCTCTTTCTTTCATTCTAACTAATCTATCTTTCTTTCTAACTAATCTATCTATCTTTCTTTCTTTCTTTCTAACGAATCTATCTTTCTTTCTAACTAATCTATCTTTCTTTCTTTCTAACTAATCTATCTTTCTTTCTCTTTCTTTCTAACTAATCTCTTTCTTTCTAACTAATCTATCTATCTTTCTTTCTAACTAATCTATCTTTCTTTCTTTCTAACTAATCTATCTTTCTTTCTAACTAATCTATCTTTCTTTCTTTCTAACTAATTTATCTTTCTTTCTAACTAATCTATCTTTCTTTCTTTCTAACTAATCTATCTTTCTTTCTTTCTAAATAATCTATCTTTCTTTCATTCTAACTAATCTGTCTTTCTTTCTAACTAATCTGTCTTTCTTTCTAACTAATCTATCTATCTTTCTTTCTAACTAATCTATCCTTTCTTTCTAACTAATCTATCTTTCTTTCTTTACTTCTTTCTAACTAATCTATCTTTCATTCTAACTAATCTATATTTCTTTCTTTCTTTCTAACTAATCTTTCTTTCTTTCTAACTAATCTTTCTTTCTAACTAATCTATCTTTCTTTCTTTCTTTCTTTCTTTCTAAGTAATCTATCTTTCTTTCTAACTAATCTATCTTTCTTTCTAACTTATCTATCTATCTTTCTTTCTTTCTTTCTCTTTCTTTCTAACTAATCTATCTTTCGTTCTTTCTTTCTTTCTAAGTAATCTATCTTTCTTTCTAACTAATCTATCTTTCTTTCTAACTTATCTATCTTTCTTTCTTTCTTTCTTTCTAACTAATCTTTCTTTCTTTCTAACTAATCTTTCTTTCATTGAAACTATTCTTTCTATCTATCTATTATTTTTCTATCTTTCTACCTTATCTTTCCTTTCTTTATAACCAATCGTTTTCTTTTTTTCATAACTATTCTTTCTTTGTAACTAATCCATCTATCAAACTTCAAACTACTTTAAACTTCTTCAAACTCTCTGGTCCGGCTTTCTCAAGCCAACTTAAAGTTTGTCTCATCAAACTTTTTTTTCTAGTTATTAATGGTGCTTGCCTATGGCAAAGCAACAGTATTGTTATCTCACATACTTATTATTATTATTCTTCCACACAAATTTCGGCGCGTAACTCCTCCCGCAGTTTTTATCACAGACCCATGAATGATGTGTCAAAACGTGCGGCCTGTTCGGGAATGGTGTGCTATGACTTTTATAAGCGATCGGGGGTACGATGTTCGCCCCAGGGGCGAAAAACGGCCCAAAAAAAACGCATAGACTTAACATGGGGAAAAACTTTGACGAATCATAGCTCAGAGATCAGATAACACAGAAACGTGTGATTTACCACATTTGAAGAGGCTGACAGGCTCTTTAAAAACATACCCGTAAATGGGGTAAAAGTTGCACCCCTGGGGGGCAGGAGCGGCCCAAAGTTGCCCAAAAAACCCCATTGACTTAACATGGTGAAAAACTTTGAAGAGTCATAGCTCAGAGCTCAGATTTCACAGAAATGTGTGATTTGCCACATTTGAAGAGGCTTACAGGCTCTGTAAGAACATACCTCACAGTGGGGTAAAAGTTGCACCCCTGAGGGGCAGGAGCTGCCCAAAGTTGCCCCCATAGACTTACTATGGTGTAGGACGGCCCATGAAATGGGCCGTCCTACACCATAGAAACCGCTTTTATATTGAACATAACTCTGGATCCCAGTGTCGTAGAGACAAAGGGGCGGGCTCATTTTACTCAGACGGCCAATCAGTGTCTCAAGATCATTGTGAAGCTATCAAGCCACGCCCTAGCAACCATTTAGAGCTCCTTAGCAACAAGTTCCATAGACTTCCATTAAAAGAGATCAAAGGGATATCTTTGGATATAAGTGTCATAGAAACATGAGGGTGGGCTCGTTTGACTCGGGCCAGCAAACAGCCAATCCTGAATCACCTCAACACTTACTGGCCACGCCCTAGCAACCATTATCGAGCACCTTAGCAACCAAAATCCAAAGAGGGATATCCTCCATTCTGAATGTCACAGAGGCATGGGAGTTGGTTTATATCATTCATACTGACAAGCAGCCTTTGGAGTTTCATGATTGGCAGCTGCCAAGCCACTCCCTAGCAACCAAACAGAGTACCCTAGCAACCATTTTGCAAGACCTATATCTCTGCATCAGAACATCGTATAGAGATGGGGGTTGGTTTATACATTCACATTGACTTTGAAACTTTATGATTGGCAGCTGCCAAGCCACTCCCTAGCAACCAAACATAGTACCCTAGCAACCGTTTTGCAAGACCAATATCTCTGCATCAAAACATCGTATAGATATGGTGTTATGGCCCAGCTCAAAAGCCACAACAAAATAGAGGAAACCACACTCAAGGGAATACCAAAAAAAAGAATATTTATTGACAAAAGTATAAATTAACTTAACAGATAATAAATCATTAGGAAGAAGTCGACAAATAAAACTGGCAAAACATAATGCCAGTTATTCAAACAAACGGAACACAACGAAAACAAAAAGGAACGCCATGCTGGGGACAAGCAACAGAACAAACAGTCCAGCCCGCGACAATCAGGAAGGGGCGGGTCTTATGCCATCTAGAGACAGTGGCCAGCTGACTCCGATCTGCGTGATGGCCTCAGCTCCACTCCACCAGGAAGTTCACTCTGCAAACACAAAAACACACCCCAAACATCCTGACAGAAACAAGAAACCCATGGGCCGTCACACCCCCCCCCATAAAGACAGGGTCCCCACTGGAACCCTGGCCAACCACCACCATAAACGCATTAACCTTTTTTTTTTTTTACTGGATAGGTCTTAAATTATTTCTCAAAGTTATACTTACACAACTGTCGATGCACTCAATACAAAGTCTTTTGAACAGTACTTGCTCAGCCATTCCCCGTTCTGTAGCCTCACAGCTCATCCCTGCAACTGGTACCTAGAAGCGATTTAAGAGTGAGATAGAGACACCAGAACGAAGAATTATAGAACAATCACTGACATGGGGCTCTGGACAAAGCATCCGCAACAATGTTATCTCTACCCTTTACATGACGTATATCCAAGTTGTATGACTGAAGAAACAACGACCACCTAATAAGTCTCTGATTTGGGCAGCGCAGCGAGTTCAAAAATGTCAATGGATTGTGATCTGTATAAATGATCACTGGGCCTGAACCAACATACACCTCGAAGTGTTGTAAAGACAAAATCAGAGCCAACGCTTCTTTTTCAATTACCGAATAATTCAACTGATGTTTGTTGAATTTTTTCGAATAAAAACCCACAGGTCGGTCAATACCAAACTCATCTTGCTGTAACAACACCCCACCTGCCCCCACATGACTAGCATCCACCTGAAGTCTAAATGGTCTGTCCATTAAAGGAGCAGCCAAAACAGGAGCTTTGCACAAAATTGCCTTCACATTCTCAAAAGCTGTCTGGCAGACAGGAGACCAGATGTATTTTACCTTACCCTTCAAAAGATCTGTCAATGGTGCTACTACAGTTGAAAAATTTCTACAGAAACCTCTGTAATAACCCACCAAACCCAGAAATCTCATAAGATCTCTTTTCGTAGCTGGAGGAGGGTAACACTCAACTGCCTGTACTTTCGCCTGCAATAGACGCACTGTACCCTGCCCAACTTGCCGACCAAGGTACGTCACTGTCGCTCGTGCAAACTCACACTTTGCTAAGTTTATCGTGAGGCGTGCCTCAGCCAAACGTTTAAACAGTGCTTTCACACGCTGCACATGAGAAGACCAAGTATCCGAATAAATAACCACATCGTCCAAGTACACTGCACAGCCTTGCAAATTTCCAACAACTTTATTCATCAACCGTTGAAAAGTTGCGGGTGAATTTCGCAACCCAAAAGGCATAACTGAATAAGAATATAGCCCAGTTGGCGTGATAAAGGCTGCGATCTCTCGTGCTCTTTTAGACAGAGGGACCTGCCAATAACCTTTCAACAGGTCAAATTTGCTGATGAATTTCGCAGCACCAACTTGGTCAATACAGTCGTCTATACGTGGCAGAGGATAAGAATCTGGCTTAGTGACACTGTTGACCTTCCTAAAATCAGAACAAAACCGAGGGGTATTATCGGATTTCGGAACCAGTAAGCAAGGTGACGCCCAACTTGATGATGACGGTTCAGCAATACCATTTTTCAACATATAATCAATTTCAGCATCCAGAACTTTACGCTTTTCCGGGCTCACTCGATAGAAACGCTGTTTAATCGGCTTTACATCTCCCACCACTTCGATATCATGCTCCAAAACATGTGTGCGAGATGGCACATCTCCAAACAGACTGGAATACTCCTGTATAACCTCTATTAATTCTGTACGTTGAAGCTCTGACAAGTGAGACAATACACTGTTTAACTCTGAAAGTACCTTAGAGTTTTAAGCCGACCAGTTAACAATGCAGAGTCATGACCTGGTAACTCATCCTCACAAACAGTTCCACTACCAGACATAGGTGTGTTACAAACACACACTGGATGAACATCATCTGTCGGTGGACTCAGTTCCTGAGATACCCGGACATGATATGCTTTCAACAAGTTGACATGACAAAGTTGATGGTTTTTCCTACGTTCTGGAGTGGCAATCAGATAATTTAGCTCTGACAATTTCTTCACTACTGTGTACGGGCCTAAAAACTTTGCTTGCAATGGTGAACCCACAACAGGTAATAATGCCAAAACCTGGTCACCCTCACAAAAGCTACGCTGCTCTGCTCTACGGTCATAAAGACGTTTCATCTTCTCCTGTGCCGAAGTCAGCTTCTCCCTAGCTAACTCCGCAGCACAGTAAAGTCGATGTCTAAAACCATTGACATAATCAATCAAATTTTGAGGTGGCTGAGACTCTTTCCACTCATTTTGCAGAGCAGCTAAAGGTCCCCGCACAGTATGACCAAAAACCAAATCGTTTGGACTGAAACGTGTACTCTCTTGCACAACCTCTCTTGCTGCTAGCAACAACCATGGTAATCCATCCTCCCAATCAGCATCCATCTGCACACAGTATGCCCTCATCATTGATTTTAAAGTCTGATGAAACCGTTCCAGCGCTCCTTGGCTTTGCGCATGGTAGGCAGAAGATTGGTTATGCTGCACATGCAACAGTTTCAATACCTGTGCAAACAAATGAGAGGAAAAATTCGACCCTTGGTCACTCTGAATGGTTTTAGGTATGCCGAATATGGATATAAACTGACCCAGAGCCTGCACAACTGCTTTTGCTGTTAGCGTACGTAATGGATATGCTGCTGGATATCTGGTACTACTGCACATAACAGTTAACAGATACATCGCACCTGACCTTGAACGAGGGAGAGGACCCACACAATCAACAATCAGATGTTCAAATGGCTGGCTTACCACAGGGACCGGATACAGAGGAGCAACTTTAATTCCCTGATTTGGCTTGCCAGTTAACTGACAAGTGTGGCACGTTTTGATGTAACTCGCAACACTCTTCTTAACCTGTGGCCAAAAAAAATGTCTGAGAACACGATCATACGTTTTCCCAACCCCCATGTGCCCCGACTCATCATGAGCAACCCGCAGAACCAAATCACGAAATTTGGAGGGCACCACAATCTGATACACAGGATCTCCAACAAAACCCTCACAATGTGGTAACCACTTCCGAACCAGTACCTCATTTTGTAAGAAGTAGCCATGTGCACGATTTTTCACCTCATCTACCTCTAGAACAGACTGGAACAGCTCCCCCAGTGTTACGTCAGCTCTTTGCTCACGCGCCAATTCGCTATGGGAGACAGACAAGGGAGTGTTAGACAAAGTCATTTCAAACAACTCGGATTTCTCACCCTCTGTGTTTTCCACCTCTATCGAATCTGCAATGTCATTGGCCTGCTTCATGGCGCGCGTCACAGCGCAAGCCGTGAACACTTCAGGAAACTGCTTTTCATTCTCATCAGGGCCATTACTACCGAGCGGTACTGAAACCACCACTGGATGTACTGGGCTGCTTCCCCAGACCCGTGCACCTGCCACATCATTTCCCAGAATCACGGTGACACCGTCTATAGGCAAAGCCGGACGCACTCCCATTTTAACTTCTCCCTCAAACAACTCTGAATAGAGCACCAGTTTATGTACAGGAACATGAAAAATAGACATACCCATGCCCAAAACAGGTACAAAAGATTTAGTATCGGTTTCCTCAGAAAACGGCAAAACAGACCCTAGGACAAATGAATCAAATGCTCCTGTGTCCCTTAAAATAGTCACTGACACTCTCTCGGTATTTCCAACCAAAGACACATGTCCTTTTGAAATGAACGGCAAGTATGAGCCTAAATCGGGCTTTGACGACATAGCTGGTAATTCGACACTCGATTTATGTAGGAGCACATTATAACCTGGCGCCGCACAAGCCACCGGTTTTACCTGATTCATATCTTGCCTATTCCGCGACTTAAACGCCACACATTCTCTCTTCCAATGACCATATTTATGACAGAAATGACACTCAGAGTCACGGAGCCCAAGATCAACTCTCTGTTCCCGAGGAAAACCTCCCCTGACCGCTTAGAAAAAAACATCCCTCCAGCAGGCGCAACGTCTCTTCCAACCAAAGCACGCGTGCGGACATCCACACCGCTACTCTTGTGGGTCAAAAAATAATCATCCGCAAGGGCAGCAGCCTCCCCTGCTGTCCTTACCTTCTGTTCACTTATGTACATGGCAATTCGCTCTGGAACTGAATTTTTAAACTGTTCAAGTACCATCAAGTTACACAAGTCATCAAAATCTTTCACCTCTGAGGCGGAGCACCATCGACTAAAATGAGTCATCAAATCACGGGCAAACTCAAGATATGGTTTATCTCCCTTTTTCCAACTCCTAAAACGCTGACGGTACGCTTCAGGGACTAATTCGTACGCTTTTAGTACAGCCGCTTTAACCTTGGCATAATCACCGCTGTCTTCCGAAGACAACGAGGAAAAAACCTCTTGAGCACGCCCAGTTAACACACATTGTAGCAAAACTATACGGTCTGAATCAATCCAATCTCTCGCGTCTGCAACACGCTCAAACAAAGTGAAGAATACATCAACGTCCTTCTCATTAAATTTAGGCACCAAGCGCAAACTATTCAAAACATCACGTGAACTATCGTTGCCCCGAGCCAACTCTTCCTTCCCTGAGAAGTCACCTAATTTACCTTCTTTAATTAACCTCAATCTTTCACTTTCTAAATCCAATTTTGCCATCTCTGTTTGCTGCCTCATTTTTTCTAGTGCCAATACTTTATCAACTTCTGACCGCTGCCGCATCTGTTCAAGCTCTATCTCCTTCTCCTTCTCTAACTTCATACGCAATATCAACATTTCTTTTTGCTGTTCAAAATTTAAAGCTACCTTTAAAGGAGCCGAATCCCGAGAAAGCTCATCCAAAGCCAGCTTACTAGGACTATGTGCTTTTTGTACAGGCGTTAAAACATCCATGTCATACAAATGTGCCCTTATAATAGATCTAACATTTTCTTTTAACCTCCTGTCGCCCACACTGATTTTATAATGATCAGCTATCTTTAACAGCTGATCCCTAGTACACTGATCCAAAAATTCCTCCGAGGGAACAGCAATAAAATCATCGATACCTGCCATGATTAACACCTGAACAATACAGCAATCAGTCCCCGGTAAACAGAAGAATGTATAGTATTGACCTAACTAGTGCGCAACAGAGACTACAAAGTAATCTCATACATTGAGCGTCCCCTCTAAACTGCCTAACACGATCTACATAACTGAACCCTAGTCTTCAGGAGTTACTTGCGGCGGGTTCTTATGCACCAAAACCCAGTAGTTTGGCTAAGCGACCAGCAAGCTGGCAACTTCGCCACAACTATGGACGTGCTCCCGAGACAATCGCTCCAACCACTTTCACCCCGCACTACATTCATATGCACACGAATCCTAAAGAGGAAAACGCGCTATACCTAACAGGGGAGTTAACTCAATATATACATCTTTTGCGCAAAAAAAAAGGTCAACACTTACCTTCCTTGTCCCGTGACTATTCCGCAGACAGAAACAAACTTGTACTGACAATCCCATCACCTGGTTAATTCCCCTACGCCGGTTTCCAAAAAACAATTCCAGACTAGACGTCACCAGCTGGGAAAACCCACATTTAGCGCGTCCTCTTCCCACAGTCAGACATCCAGTCAAGGCAAAACGCGCTCCTACTCACCGTTCTAAACGGCCAAAAGAAACTCCGAAAAAAAAACCGTACATAAATTACACCCCGTTAACAGTATAATTTCCAAGTCGGACGAGCCCCCAATTTGTTATGGCCCAGCTCAAAAGCCACAACAAAATAGAGGAAACCACACTCAAGGGAATACCAAAAAAAAGAATATTTATTGACAAAAGTATAAATTAACTTAACAGATAATAAATCATTAGGAAGAAGTCGACAAATAAAACTGGCAAAACATAATGCCAGTTATTCAAACAAACGGAACACAACGAAAACAAAAAGGAACGCCATGCTGGGGACAAGCAACAGAACAAACAGTCCAGCCCGCGACAATCAGGAAGGGGCGGGTCTTATGCCATCTAGAGACAGTGGCCAGCTGACTCCGATCTGCGTGATGGCCTCAGCTCCACTCCACCAGGAAGTTTCACTCTGCAAACACAAAAACACACACCCAAACATCCTGACAGAAACAAGAAACCCATGGGCCGTCACAATGGGGGTTGGCTCTTTTTACTCATGCTAGCAAACAGGACTTGCTACATGCTACACATGCTAGCAGTGAATAGCTACATGCTAATATTGATTAGCTAAGTGTTAAATCATGCCAAGAAAATGCTACAAACTCCATAGTAACCATCTGTGACAACTACCAACCACCTAGTAACACCATGGCAACCACCCAGAATACCCTAGCAACCGCCTAGCAACCACCCAGAATACCCTAGCAACCGCCTAGCAACGCCCTAGCAACCACCCAGAATACCCTAGCAACCACCTAGCAACCACCCAGAACACCCTAGCAACCGGCTAGCAACCATCCAGAATACCCTAGCAACCGCCTAGCAATGCCCTAGCAACCACTCAGAACACCCTAGCAACCGCCTAGCAACCATCCAGAACACCCTAACAACTGCCTAGCAACCACCCAGAACACCCTAGCAACCGCCTAGCAACCACCCAGAATACCCTAGCAACCGCCTAGCAACCATCCAGAATACCCTAGCAACCGCCTAGCAACGCCCTAGCAACCGCCTAGCAACCACCCAGAACACCCTAGCAACCACCTAGCAACACCCTAGCAACCATCCAGAATACCCTAGCAACCGCCTAGCAACCACCCAGAACACCCTAGCAACCGCCTAGCAACCATCCAGAATACCCTAGCAACCGCCTAGCAACGCCCTAGCAACCACCCAGAACACCCTAGCAACCGCCTAGCAACCACCCAGAACACCCTAGCAACCGCCTAGCAACCACGCAGAACACCCTAGCAACCGCCTAGCAATGCCCTAGCAACCACCCAGAATACCCTAGCAACCGCCTAGCAACCACCCAGAACACCCTAGCAACCACCTAGCAACCATCCAGAATACCCTAGCAACCGCCTAGCAACGCCCTAGCAACCACCCAGAACACCCTAGCAACCGCCTAGCAACGCCCTAGCAATCACCCAGAATACCCTAGCAACCGCCTAGCAACCACCCAGAACACCCTAGCAACCGCCTAGCAACCATCCAGAATACCCTAGCAACCGCCTAGCAACGCCCTAGCAACCACCCAGAACACCCTAGCAACCACCTTGCAACCACCCAGAACACCCTAGCAACCGCCTAGCAACCACCCAGAATACCCTAGCAACCGCCTAGCAACCACCCAGAACACCCTAGCAACCGCCTAGAAACCATCCAGAATACCCTAGCAACCGCCTAGCAACGCCCTAGCAACCACCCAGAACACCCTAGCAACCGCCTAGCAACCATCCAGAATACCCTAGCAACCGCCTAGCAACGCCCTAGCAACCACCCAGAATACCCTAGCAACCACCTAGCAACCACCCAGAACACCCTAGCAACTGCCTAGCAACCATCCAGAATACCCTAGCAACCGCCTAGCAACGCCCTAAAAACCACCCAGAACACCCTAGCAACCGCCTAGCAACCACCCAGAACACCCTAGCAACCGCCTAGCAACACCATAGCAACCACCCAGAATACCCTAGCAACCGTCTAGCAATGCACTAGCAACCACCCAGAATACCCTAGCAACCGCCTAGCAACCACCTGAACACATGAATAAGCCATATCTCAGCACCAGAACATCTGGTTGTTTGGTCGTATGCAATCATGTACCACACCCTAGCAACCGAGCGGCGAGTTTTGCCACTGCAAGCACCATTTCACATTTTCTCCTGGAAATGTACATTCTAGTTAAGTTGGCTTGAGAAAGCCAACTTACTGAAATCCTATTTAAACTTATTATTATTATTATTCTTCTGACTCTAAAATTTAAACTCTAACTCGTCCTAGAGCTTTAACTCTACAAACTCCAAACTCGGGTCAGACCTTCAAACTGTTCTGACTTAGTGTGCTATATCTTTTCAGACTGATTTGACTTTCAGATTTCTTAAAAATTTATATTAAAAATCATAAAAATCCCATTGACTTTCATTGGAACAGTTCAAAATGAGCCAAGACTACGGTGGCCCAATAGTCTACACCAAATAAACTCAAATCTAAAATCCCTGACTCAATTAAACTACCATTCTATATGTACTAATGAACTTTATCTATCTATCTATCTATCTATCTATCTATCTATCTATCTATCTATCTATCTATCTATCTATCTATCTATCTATCTATCTATCTATCTTTCTAACTAATCTATCTTTATTTCTTTCTTTCTTTTTCTTTCTTTCTTTCTAACTAATCTCTTTCTTTCTAACTAATCTATCTTTATTTCTTTCTAACTAATCTATCTTTCTTTCTTTCTAACTAACTAATCTATCTTTCTTTCTTTCTTTCTATCTATCTATCTTTCTAACTAATCTATCTTTCTTTCTTTCTTTCTAACTAATCTTTCTTTCTAACTAATCTATCTATCTATCTTTCTTTCTTTCTTTTTTTCTAACTAATCAATCTATCTTTCTTTCTTTCTAACTAATCTATCTTTCTTTCTAACTAATCTATCTTTATTTCTAACTAATCTATCTTTCTTTCTAACTAATCTATCTTTCTTTCTTACTAATCTATGTTTCTTTCATTTTAACTAATCTATCTTTCTTTCTAATTAATCTACCTATCTTTCTTTCTAACTAATCTATCTATCTTTCTTTCTAACTAATCTATCTTTCTTTTCTTTCTAACTAATCTATCTTTCTTTTCTTTCTAACTAATCTATCTTTCTTTCTAACTAATCTCTTTATTTTTTCTAACTAATCTATCTATCTTTCTTTCTATCTAACTAATCTATCTTTCTTTCTAACTAATCTATCTTTCTTTCTTTCTAACGAATCTATCTTTCTTTCATTCTAACTAATCTGTCTTTCTTTCTAACTAATCTATCTATCTTTCTAACTAATCTATCCTTTCTTTTTAACTAATCTATCTTTCTTTCCTTCTTTCTAACTAATCTATCCTTTCTTTTTAACTAATCTATCTTTCTTTCTTTCTTTCTTTCTAACTAATCTTTCTTTCTTTCTGTCTAACTAATCTTTCTTTCTTTCTTTATTTCTAACTAATCTATCTTTCTAACTAATCTATCTTTCTTTCTAACTAATCTATCTATCTTTCTTTCTAACTAATCTATCTTTCTTTTCTTTCTAACTAATCAATTTTTCTTTCTTTCTTTCTTTCTTTCTTTCTTTCTTTCTTTCTTTCTAACTAATCTCTTTATTTTTTCTAACTAATCTATCTATCTTTCTTTCTTTCTTTCTAACTAATCTATCCTTTCTTTTTAACTAATCTATCTTTCTTTCTTTCTAACTAATCTATCTTTCATTCTAACTAATCTATCTTTCTTTCTTTCTTTCTAACTAATCTTTCTTTCTTTCTGTCTAACTAATCTTTCTTTCTTTCTTTCTTTCTACTAATCATTTCTTTCTTTCTAACTAATCTACTATCTTTCTTTCTCTTTCTTTCTATTCTAACTAAATCTTCTTTCTTTTCTAACTAATCTATCTTTTCTTTCAAACTAATCTTCTTCTTTCTCACTTTCTTTCTCAACTAACTATCTTTCTTTCTTCTAACTAATCTATCTTTCTTTCTTCTAACTAATCTATCTTTCTTTCTTCTAACTAATCTATCTTCTTTCTTTCTTTCTTCTACTAATTCTTTTTTCTTTCTTCTAACTAATCTTTTTCTTTCTTTCTAACTAATCTATTCTTTTCTTTCTAACTAATCTCTCTTTCTTTCTTTCTTTTAACTAATCTATCTTTCTTCTCTTCTAACTAATCTTCTTTCTTTCTAACTATCTATCTATCTTTCTTTCTAACAATTATCTTCTTTCTAACTAATCTAATCTTCTTCTTTCTTTCTAACTAATCTATCTTTCTTTCTTATCTATCTATCTTTCTTCTTTTCTTTCTTAACTAATCTACTTTCTTTCTCTTTTCTTTCTAACTAATCTATCTTTCTTTCTTTCTAACTAATCTATCTTCTTTCTTACTTAACTATCTTCTTTCTTCTTCTAACTATATCTTTTCTTTCTTTCTAACTAATCTATTCTTTTCTTCTTCTTTCTAACTAATCTATCTTTCATTCTAACTAATCTATCTTTCTTACTATTATCTTTATCTATCTAACTAATCTCTTCTTCATTTCTAACTAATCTATCTTTCTTTCTTCTTTCTAACTAATCTATCTTTCTTTCTACATACTATCTATCTTTCTTTCTAATCTTCTTTATCTTTTCTTTTCTATCTATTTCTTTCTAACTATCTATCTTTACTTCTTCTAACTAATCTATCTTTCTTTCTAACTAATCTATCTCTTTCTTTCTAACTAATCTATCTTCTTTCTTTCTAACTAATCTTCTTTCTTCTTTTTCTAACTATATCTATCTTTCTTTCTTTCTAACTAATCTATCTTTCTTTCTTTACTATTTCTATCTTTTCTTTCTTTCTATCTTTTCTTTCTTTCTAACTAATCTACTTTCTTTCTTCTAATCTATCTTCTTAACTAACTAATCTCTTTCTTTCTAACTAATCTATCTTCTTCTTTCTTAACTAATCTATCTTTCTTTCTTCTTTCTAACTAATCTATCTTTCTTTCTTCTAATTACTATATACTTTCTTCTTCTAACTAATCATCTTCTTTCTTTCTTTCTAACTAATCTATTTTCTTTCTTTCTAACTAATCTTCTTTTTCTAACTAATATCTTCTTTCTTATCTTTTCTTTTCTAACTAATCTATCTTTCTTTCTAACTAATCTATCTTTCTTTCTTAACTAATCTATCTTTCTTTTTCTTAATCTATCTATCTTTCTTTCTTCTAACTACTAATCTTATCTCTTCTATTCTTTCTAATCTAACTACTTTCTTCTTTCTAACTAATCCTATCTTTCTTTCTCTAATCTTCTCTTCTATTCTTTCTTACTAATCTATCTTTCTTTCTCTTAACTAATTTCTTCTTCATATCTTCTTTCTTTCTAACTAATCTATCTTTCTTTCTTTCTAACTAATCTATCTTTCTTTCTTAATACTATTCTATCTTCTTCTTCTACTTCTATATCTTTCTTTCTTTCTAACTAATCTATCTTTCTTTCATACTAACTATCTTCTATCTTTCTTTCTAACTAATCTATCTTTCTTCTTTCTAACTAATTCTTACTCTATCTTTCTTTCTTATCTAATCACTTCTTTCTTTCTAACTAATCTATCTTTCTTCTATCTAATCTATCTTCTTCTTTCTTTCTAACATAATCTTCTTTCTTTTCTAATCTATTCTTTCTTTCTTCCTAACTAATCTATCTTTCTTTCTTTCTAACTAATCTTCTTTCTTTCTAACTAATCTCTTCTTTCTTCTCTATCTATCTATCTTATCTTTCTAATAATCTATCTTTCTTCTAACTAATCTATCTTTCTTTCTTACTATCTATCTTTCTTTCTTCTCAATCTAATCTATCTTTCTTCTAACTAATCTATCTATCTTTCTTTCTATATCTATCTTTTATTCTTCTAACTATCTATCTTTTTCTTTCTAACTAATCTATTTTCTAACTAATCTCTTTCTTTCTTTCTTTTCTAACTATCTATCTTTCTTTCTTTCTAACTAATCTATCTTTCTTCTTTCTAACTAAACTATCTTTTTCTTTCTTTCTAACAACTATCTTTCTTTAACTAATCTATCTTTCTTTCTTCTATCTATCTTCTTTCTTCTAACTAATCTATCTTTTTCTTTCTAACTAATCTTCTTTTTCTTTCTTTCTACTAATCTATCTTTCTTTTTCTAACTAATCTATCTTTCTCTTTCTCTAAACTAATCTTCTTTTTTCTAACTAATCTATTCTTTTTCTTTCTAACTAATATCTTCTTTCTTACTAATCTTATTTCTTTCTTTCTAACTAATCTATCTATTTTTCTTTCTAACTAATTATCTTTCTTTTTTCTAATAATCTATCTTTCTTCTTCTTCTAACTAATTCTTTCTTTAACTAAACTATCTTATCTTTCTTTCTATTTCTTTTCTTCTTTTCTTTTTCTTCTAACTAATCTATCTTTCTTTCTTTCTACTAATCTATCTTTCTTTCTTTCTAACTAATCTATCTTTCTTTCTTTAACTAATCTATTTTCTTTCTTTCTAACTAATCTATTCTATCTTTCTTTCTAACTAATCTATCTTCTTTCTTTCTAACTAATCTATCTTAATCTATCTTTCTTTCTTTTACTAACTATTTCTTTCTTTCTTCTAACTAATCTTCTTTCTTTCTTTCTAACTAATCTTCTTTCTTTCTTTCTACTAACTAATCTTTCTTTCTTTCTAACTAATCTTTTCTTTTTTCTAATTATCTTTCTTTCTTCTAATAATCTTTTTTTCTTTCTCTAATATCTTTCTTTTCTTTCTAACTACTTCTTTTTCTTCTTTTTCTTTTAACTAATCTATCTTTCTTTTTAACTAATCTTCTTTCTTTCTTCTAACTATCTCTTTTTTTTTACTAACTATCTTCTTTTATCTTTTTTCTAACTAACTTTTTCTTACCTTCTTTCTAACTAATCTATCTTTCTTTCTAACTTATCTATCTATCTTTCTTTCTTTCTTTCTCTTTCTTTCTAACTAATCTATCTTTCGTTCTTTCTTTCTTTCTAAGTAATCTATCTTTCTTTCTAACTAATCTATCTTTCTTTCTAACTTATCTATCTTTCTTTCTTTCTTTCTTTCTAACTAATCTTTCTTTCTTTCTAACTAATCTTTCTTTCATTGAAACTATTCTTTCTATCTATCTATTATTTTTCTATCTTTCTACCTTATCTTTCCTTTCTTTATAACCAATCGTTTTCTTTTTTCATAACTATTCTTTCTTTGTAACTAATCCATCTATCAAACTTCAAACTACTTTAAACTTCTTCAAACTCTCTGGTCCGGCTTTCTCAAGCCAACTTAAAGTTTGTCTCATCAAACTTTTTTTTCTAGTTATTAATGGTGCTTGCCTATGGCAAAGCAACAGTATTGTTATCTCACATACTTATTATTATTATTCTTCCACACAAATTTCGGCGCGTAACTCCTCCCGCAGTTTTTATCACAGACCCATGAATGATGTGTCAAAACGTGCGGCCTGTTCGGGAATGGTGTGCTATGACTTTTATAAGCGATCGGGGGTACGATGTTCGCCCCAGGGGCGAAAAAACGGCCCAAAAAAAACGCATAGACTTAACATGGGGAAAAACTTTGACGAATCATAGCTCAGAGATCAGATAACACAGAAACGTGTGATTTACCACATTTGAAGAGGCTGACAGGCTCTTTAAAAACATACCCGTAAATGGGGTAAAAGTTGCACCCCTGGGGGGCAGGAGCGGCCCAAAGTTGCCCAAAAAACCCCATTGACTTAACATGGTGAAAAACTTTGAAGAGTCATAGCTCAGAGCTCAGATTTCACAGAAATGTGTGATTTGCCACATTTGAAGAGGCTTACAGGCTCTGTAAGAACATACCTCACAGTGGGGTAAAAGTTGCACCCCTGAGGGGCAGGAGCTGCCCAAAGTTGCCCCCATAGACTTACTATGGTGTAGGACGGCCCATGAAATGGGCCGTCCTACACCATAGAAACCGCTTTTATATTGAACATAACTCTGGATCCCAGTGTCGTAGAGACAAAGGGGCGGGCTCATTTTACTCAGACGGCCAATCAGTGTCTCAAGATCATTGTGAAGCTATCAAGCCACGCCCTAGCAACCATTTAGAGCTCCTTAGCAACAAGTTCCATAGACTTCCATTAAAAGAGATCAAAGGGATATCTTTGGATATAAGTGTCATAGAAACATGAGGGTGGGCTCGTTTGACTCGGGCCAGCAAACAGCCAATCCTGAATCACCTCAACACTTACTGGCCACGCCCTAGCAACCATTATCGAGCACCTTAGCAACCAAAATCCAAAGAGGGATATCCTCCATTCTGAATGTCACAGAGGCATGGGAGTTGGTTTATATCATTCATACTGACAAGCAGCCTTTGGAGTTTCATGATTGGCAGCTGCCAAGCCACTCCCTAGCAACCAAACAGAGTACCCTAGCAACCATTTTGCAAGACCTATATCTCTGCATCAGAACATCGTATAGAGATGGGGGTTGGTTTATACATTCACATTGACTTTGAAACTTTATGATTGGCAGCTGCCAAGCCACTCCCTAGCAACCAAACATAGTACCCTAGCAACCGTTTTGCAAGACCAATATCTCTGCATCAAAACATCGTATAGATATGGTGTTATGGCCCAGCTCAAAAGCCACAACAAAATAGAGGAAACCACACTCAAGGGAATACCAAAAAAAAGAATATTTATTGACAAAAGTATAAATTAACTTAACAGATAATAAATCATTAGGAAGAAGTCGACAAATAAAACTGGCAAAACATAATGCCAGTTATTCAAACAAACGGAACACAACGAAAACAAAAAGGAACGCCATGCTGGGGACAAGCAACAGAACAAACAGTCCAGCCCGCGACAATCAGGAAGGGGCGGGTCTTATGCCATCTAGAGACAGTGGCCAGCTGACTCCGATCTGCGTGATGGCCTCAGCTCCACTCCACCAGGAAGTTCACTCTGCAAACACAAAAAACACACCCCAAACATCCTGACAGAAACAAGAAACCCATGGGCCGTCACACCCCCCCCATAAAGACAGGGTCCCCACTGGAACCCTGGCCAACCACCACCATAAACGCATTAACCTTTTTTTTTTTTTTACTGGATAGGTCTTAAATTATTTCTCAAAGTTATACTTACACAACTGTCGATGCACTCAATACAAAGTCTTTTGAACAGTACTTGCTCAGCCATTCCCCGTTCTGTAGCCTCACAGCTCATCCCTGCAACTGGTACCTAGAAGCGATTTAAGAGTGAGATAGAGACACCAGAACGAAGAATTATAGAACAATCACTGACATGGGGCTCTGGACAAAGCATCCGCAACAATGTTATCTCTACCCTTTACATGACGTATATCCAAGTTGTATGACTGAAGAAACAACGACCACCTAATAAGTCTCTGATTTGGGCAGCGCAGCGAGTTCAAAAATGTCAATGGATTGTGATCTGTATAAATGATCACTGGGCCTGAACCAACATACACCTCGAAGTGTTGTAAAGACAAAATCAGAGCCAACGCTTCTTTTTCAATTACCGAATAATTCAACTGATGTTTGTTGAATTTTTTCGAATAAAAACCCACAGGTCGGTCAATACCAAACTCATCTTGCTGTAACAACACCCCACCTGCCCCCACATGACTAGCATCCACCTGAAGTCTAAATGGTCTGTCCATTAAAGGAGCAGCCAAAACAGGAGCTTTGCACAAAATTGCCTTCACATTCTCAAAAGCTGTCTGGCAGACAGGAGACCAGATGTATTTTACCTTACCCTTCAAAAGATCTGTCAATGGTGCTACTACAGTTGAAAAATTTCTACAGAAACCTCTGTAATAACCCACCAAACCCAGAAATCTCATAAGATCTCTTTTCGTAGCTGGAGGAGGGTAACACTCAACTGCCTGTACTTTCGCCTGCAATAGACGCACTGTACCCTGCCCAACTTGCCGACCAAGGTACGTCACTGTCGCTCGTGCAAACTCACACTTTGCTAAGTTTATCGTGAGGCGTGCCTCAGCCAAACGTTTAAACAGTGCTTTCACACGCTGCACATGAGAAGACCAAGTATCCGAATAAATAACCACATCGTCCAAGTACACTGCACAGCCTTGCAAATTTCCAACAACTTTATTCATCAACCGTTGAAAAGTTGCGGGTGAATTTCGCAACCCAAAAGGCATAACTGAATAAGAATATAGCCCAGTTGGCGTGATAAAGGCTGCGATCTCTCGTGCTCTTTTAGACAGAGGGACCTGCCAATAACCTTTCAACAGGTCAAATTTGCTGATGAATTTCGCAGCACCAACTTGGTCAATACAGTCGTCTATACGTGGCAGAGGATAAGAATCTGGCTTAGTGACACTGTTGACCTTCCTAAAATCAGAACAAAACCGAGGGGTATTATCGGATTTCGGAACCAGTAAGCAAGGTGACGCCCAACTTGATGATGACGGTTCAGCAATACCATTTTTCAACATATAATCAATTTCAGCATCCAGAACTTTACGCTTTTCCGGGCTCACTCGATAGAAACGCTGTTTAATCGGCTTTACATCTCCCACCACTTCGATATCATGCTCCAAAACATGTGTGCGAGATGGCACATCTCCAAACAGACTGGAATACTCCTGTATAACCTCTATTAATTCTGTACGTTGAAGCTCTGACAAGTGAGACAATACACTGTTTAACTCTGAAAGTACCTTAGAGTTTTTAAGCCGACCAGTTAACAATGCAGAGTCATGACCTGGTAACTCATCCTCACAAACAGTTCCACTACCAGACATAGGTGTGTTACAAACACACACTGGATGAACATCATCTGTCGGTGGACTCAGTTCCTGAGATACCCGGACATGATATGCTTTCAACAAGTTGACATGACAAAGTTGATGGTTTTTCCTACGTTCTGGAGTGGCAATCAGATAATTTAGCTCTGACAATTTCTTCACTACTGTGTACGGGCCTAAAAACTTTGCTTGCAATGGTGAACCCACAACAGGTAATAATGCCAAAACCTGGTCACCCTCACAAAAGCTACGCTGCTCTGCTCTACGGTCATAAAGACGTTTCATCTTCTCCTGTGCCGAAGTCAGCTTCTCCCTAGCTAACTCCGCAGCACAGTAAAGTCGATGTCTAAAACCATTGACATAATCAATCAAATTTTGAGGTGGCTGAGACTCTTTCCACTCATTTTGCAGAGCAGCTAAAGGTCCCCGCACAGTATGACCAAAAACCAAATCGTTTGGACTGAAACGTGTACTCTCTTGCACAACCTCTCTTGCTGCTAGCAACAACCATGGTAATCCATCCTCCCAATCAGCATCCATCTGCACACAGTATGCCCTCATCATTGATTTTAAAGTCTGATGAAACCGTTCCAGCGCTCCTTGGCTTTGCGCATGGTAGGCAGAAGATTGGTTATGCTGCACATGCAACAGTTTCAATACCTGTGCAAACAAATGAGAGGAAAAATTCGACCCTTGGTCACTCTGAATGGTTTTAGGTATGCCGAATATGGATATAAACTGACCCAGAGCCTGCACAACTGCTTTTGCTGTTAGCGTACGTAATGGATATGCTGCTGGATATCTGGTACTACTGCACATAACAGTTAACAGATACATCGCACCTGACCTTGAACGAGGGAGAGGACCCACACAATCAACAATCAGATGTTCAAATGGCTGGCTTACCACAGGGACCGGATACAGAGGAGCAACTTTAATTCCCTGATTTGGCTTGCCAGTTAACTGACAAGTGTGGCACGTTTTGATGTAACTCGCAACACTCTTCTTAACCTGTGGCCAAAAAAAATGTCTGAGAACACGATCATACGTTTTCCCAACCCCCATGTGCCCCGACTCATCATGAGCAACCCGCAGAACCAAATCACGAAATTTGGAGGGCACCACAATCTGATACACAGGATCTCCAACAAAACCCTCACAATGTGGTAACCACTTCCGAACCAGTACCTCATTTTGTAAGAAGTAGCCATGTGCACGATTTTTCACCTCATCTACCTCTAGAACAGACTGGAACAGCTCCCCCAGTGTTACGTCAGCTCTTTGCTCACGCGCCAATTCGCTATGGGAGACAGACAAGGGAGTGTTAGACAAAGTCATTTCAAACAACTCGGATTTCTCACCCTCTGTGTTTTCCACCTCTATCGAATCTGCAATGTCATTGGCCTGCTTCATGGCGCGCGTCACAGCGCAAGCCGTGAACACTTCAGGAAACTGCTTTTCATTCTCATCAGGGCCATTACTACCGAGCGGTACTGAAACCACCACTGGATGTACTGGGCTGCTTCCCCAGACCCGTGCACCTGCCACATCATTTCCCAGAATCACGGTGACACCGTCTATAGGCAAAGCCGGACGCACTCCCATTTTAACTTCTCCCTCAAACAACTCTGAATAGAGCACCAGTTTATGTACAGGAACATGAAAAATAGACATACCCATGCCCAAAACAGGTACAAAAGATTTAGTATCGGTTTCCTCAGAAAACGGCAAAACAGACCCTAGGACAAATGAATCAAATGCTCCTGTGTCCCTTAAAATAGTCACTGACACTCTCTCGGTATTTCCAACCAAAGACACATGTCCTTTTGAAATGAACGGCAAGTATGAGCCTAAATCGGGCTTTGACGACATAGCTGGTAATTCGACACTCGATTTATGTAGGAGCACATTATAACCTGGCGCCGCACAAGCCACCGGTTTTACCTGATTCATATCTTGCCTATTCCGCGACTTAAACGCCACACATTCTCTCTTCCAATGACCATATTTATGACAGAAATGACACTCAGAGTCACGGAGCCCAAGATCAACTCTCTGTTCCCGAGGAAAACCTCCCCCTGACCGCTTAGAAAAAAACATCCCTCCAGCAGGCGCAACGTCTCTTCCAACCAAAGCACGCGTGCGGACATCCACACCGCTACTCTTGTGGGTCAAAAAATAATCATCCGCAAGGGCAGCAGCCTCCCCTGCTGTCCTTACCTTCTGTTCACTTATGTACATGGCAATTCGCTCTGGAACTGAATTTTTAAACTGTTCAAGTACCATCAAGTTACACAAGTCATCAAAATCTTTCACCTCTGAGGCGGAGCACCATCGACTAAAATGAGTCATCAAATCACGGGCAAACTCAAGATATGGTTTATCTCCCTTTTTCCAACTCCTAAAACGCTGACGGTACGCTTCAGGGACTAATTCGTACGCTTTTAGTACAGCCGCTTTAACCTTGGCATAATCACCGCTGTCTTCCGAAGACAACGAGGAAAAAACCTCTTGAGCACGCCCAGTTAACACACATTGTAGCAAAACTATACGGTCTGAATCAATCCAATCTTCGCGTCTGCAACACGCTCAAACAAAGTGAAGAATACATCAACGTCCTTCTCATTAAATTTAGGCACCAAGCGCAAACTATTCAAAACATCACGTGAACTATCGTTGCCCCGAGCCAACTCTTCCTTCCCTGAGAAGTCACCTAATTTACCTTCTTTAATTAACCTCAATCTTTCACTTTCTAAATCCAATTTTGCCATCTCTGTTTGCTGCCTCATTTTTTCTAGTGCCAATACTTTATCAACTTCTGACCGCTGCCGCATCTGTTCAAGCTCTATCTCCTTCTCCTTCTCTAACTTCATACGCAATATCAACATTTCTTTTTGCTGTTCAAAATTTAAAGCTACCTTTAAAGGAGCCGAATCCCGAGAAAGCTCATCCAAAGCCAGCTTACTAGGACTATGTGCTTTTTGTACAGGCGTTAAAACATCCATGTCATACAAATGTGCCCTTATAATAGATCTAACATTTTCTTTTAACCTCCTGTCGCCCACACTGATTTTATAATGATCAGCTATCTTTAACAGCTGATCCCTAGTACACTGATCCAAAAATTCCTCCGAGGGAACAGCAATAAAATCATCGATACCTGCCATGATTAACACCTGAACAATACAGCAATCAGTCCCGGTAAACAGAAGAATGTATAGTATTGACCTAACTAGTGCGCAACAGAGACTACAAAGTAATCTCATACATTGAGCGTCCCCTCTAAACTGCCTAACACGATCTACATAACTGAACCCTAGTCTTCAGGAGTTACTTGCGGCGGGTTCTTATGCACCAAAACCCAGTAGTTTGGCTAAGCGACCAGCAAGCTGGCAACTTCGCCACAACTATGGACGTGCTCCCGAGACAATCGCTCCAACCACTTTCACCCCGCACTACATTCATATGCACACGAATCCTAAAGAGGAAAACGCGCTATACCTAACAGGGGAGTTAACTCAATATATACATCTTTTGCGCAAAAAAAAAGGTCAACACTTACCTTCCTTGTCCCGTGACTATTCCGCAGACAGAAACAAACTTGTACTGACAATCCCATCACCTGGTTAATTCCCCTACGCCGGTTTCCAAAAAACAATTCCAGACTAGACGTCACCAGCTGGGAAAACCCACATTTAGCGCGTCCTCTTCCCACAGTCAGACATCCAGTCAAGGCAAAACGCGCTCCTACTCACCGTTCTAAACGGCCAAAAGAAACTCCGAAAAAAAAAACCGTACATAAATTACACCCCGTTAACAGTATAATTTCCAAGTCGGACGAGCCCCCAATTTGTTATGGCCCAGCTCAAAAGCCACAACAAAATAGAGGAAACCACACTCAAGGGAATACCAAAAAAAAGAATATTTATTGACAAAAGTATAAATTAACTTAACAGATAATAAATCATTAGGAAGAAGTCGACAAATAAAACTGGCAAAACATAATGCCAGTTATTCAAACAAACGGAACACAACGAAAACAAAAAGGAACGCCATGCTGGGGACAAGCAACAGAACAAACAGTCCAGCCCGCGACAATCAGGAAGGGGCGGGTCTTATGCCATCTAGAGACAGTGGCCAGCTGACTCCGATCTGCGTGATGGCCTCAGCTCCACTCCACCAGGAAGTTCACTCTGCAAACACAAAACACACCCCAAACATCCTGACAGAAACAAGAAACCCATGGGCCGTCACAATGGGGGTTGGCTCTTTTTACTCATGCTAGCAAACAGGACTTGCTACATGCTACACATGCTAGCAGTGAATAGCTACATGCTAATATTGATTAGCTAAGTGTTAAATCATGCCAAGAAAATGCTACAAACTCCATAGTAACCATCTGTGACAACTACCAACCACCTAGTAACACCATGGCAACCACCCAGAATACCCTAGCAACCGCCTAGCAACCACCCAGAATACCCTAGCAACCGCCTAGCAACGCCCTAGCAACCACCCAGAATACCCTAGCAACCACCTAGCAACCACCCAGAACACCCTAGCAACCGGCTAGCAACCATCCAGAATACCCTAGCAACCGCCTAGCAATGCCCTAGCAACCACTCAGAACACCCTAGCAACCGCCTAGCAACCATCCAGAACACCCTAACAATCTGCCTAGCAACCACCAGAACACCCTAGCAACCGCCTAGCAACCACCCAGAATACCCTAGCAACCGCCTAGCAACCATCCAGAATACCCTAGCAACGCCTAGCAACGCCCTAGCAACCGCCTAGCAACCACCCAGAACACCCTAGCAACCACCTAGCAACACCCTAGCAACCATCCAGAATACCCTAGCAACCGCCTAGCAACCACCCAGAACACCCTAGCAACCGCCTAGCAACCATCCAGAATACCCTAGCAACCGCCTAGCAACGCCCTAGCAACCACCCAGAACACCCTAGCAACCGCCTAGCAACCACCCAGAACACCCTAGCAACCGCCTAGCAACCACGCAGAACACCCTAGCAACCGCCTAGCAATGCCCTAGCAACCACCCAGAATACCCTAGCAACCGCCTAGCAACCACCCAGAACACCCTAGCAACCACCTAGCAACCATCCAGAATACCCTAGCAACCGCCTAGCAACGCCCTAGCAACCACCCAGAACACCCTAGCAACCGCCTAGCAACGCCCTAGCAATCACCCAGAATACCCTAGCAACCGCCTAGCAACCACCCAGAACACCCTAGCAACCGCCTAGCAACCATCCAGAATACCCTAGCAACCGCCTAGCAACGCCCTAGCAACCACCCAGAACACCCTAGCAACCACCTTGCAACCACCCAGAACACCCTAGCAACCGCCTAGCAACCACCCAGAATACCCTAGCAACCGCCTAGCAACCACCCAGAACACCCTAGCAACCGCCTAGAAACCATCCAGAATACCCTAGCAACCGCCTAGCAACGCCCTAGCAACCACCCAGAACACCCTAGCAACCGCCTAGCAACCATCCAGAATACCCTAGCAACCGCCTAGCAACGCCCTAGCAACCACCCAGAATACCCTAGCAACCACCTAGCAACCACCCAGAACACCCTAGCAACTGCCTAGCAACCATCCAGAATACCCTAGCAACCGCCTAGCAACGCCCTAAAAACCACCCAGAACACCCTAGCAACCGCCTAGCAACCACCCAGAACACCCTAGCAACCGCCTAGCAACACCATAGCAACCACCCAGAATACCCTAGCAACCGTCTAGCAATGCACTAGCAACCACCCAGAATACCCTAGCAACCGCCTAGCAACCACCTGAACACATGAATAAGCCATATCTCAGCACCAGAACATCTGGTTGTTTGGTCGTATGCAATCATGTACCACACCCTAGCAATCCGAGCGGCGAGTTTTGCCACTGCAAGCACCATTTCACATTTTCTCCTGGAAATGTACATTCTAGTTAAGTTGGCTTGAGAAAGCCAACTTACTGAAATCCTATTTAAACTTATTATTATTATTATTCTTCTGACTCTAAAATTTAAACTCTAACTCGTCCTAGAGCTTTAACTCTACAAACTCCAAACTCGGGTCAGACCTTCAAACTGTTCTGACTTAGTGTGCTATATCTTTTCAGACTGATTTGACTTTCAGATTTCTTAAAAATTTATATTAAAAATCATAAAAATCCCATTGACTTTCATTGGAACAGTTCAAAATGAGCCAAGACTACGGTGGCCCAATAGTCTACACCAAATAAACTCAAATCTAAAATCCCTGACTCAATTAAACTACCATTCTATATGTACTAATGAACTTTATCTATCTATCTATCTATCTATCTATCTATCTATCTATCTATCTATCTATCTATCTATCTATCTATCTATCTATCTATCTATCTATCTTTCTAAACTAATCTATCTTTATTTCTTTCTTTCTTTTTCTTTCTTTCTTCTTCTAACAATCTCTTTCTTCTAAAATTAATCTATCTTTAATTCTTTCTAACTAATCTATCTTTCTTTCTTTCTAACTAACTAATCTATCTTCTTTCTTTTTTCTATCTATCTATCTTTCTAACTAATCTATCTTTCTTTCTTTCTTTCTAACTAATCTTTCTTTCTAACTAATATCTATCTATCTTTTCTTTCTTTCTTTTTTTCTAACTAATCAATCTATCTTTCTTTCTTTCTAACTAATCTATCTTTCTTTCTAAACTAATCTATCTTTATTTTAACTAAACTATCTTTCTTTCTAACTAATCTATCTTTCTTTCTTACTAATCTATGTTTCTTTCATTTTAACTAATCTATCTTTCTTTCTAATTAATCTACCTATCTTTTTTCTAACTAATCTATCTATCTTTCTTTCTAACTAATCTATCTTTCTTTTCTTTTCTAACTAATCTATCTTTCTTTTCTTTCTAACTAATCTATCTTTCTTTCTAACTAATTCTTTATTTTTTTCTAACTAATCTATCTATCTTTCTTTCTATCTAACTAATCTATCTTTCTTTCTAACTAATCTATCTTTCTTTCTTTCTAAACGAATCTTCTTCTTTCATTCTAACTAATCTGTCTTTCTTTCTAACTAATCTACTATCTTTCTAACTAATCTATCCTTTCTTTTTAACTAATCTATCTTTCTTTCCTTCTTTCTAACTTAATCTATCCTTTCTTTTTAACTAATCTTTTCTTTCTTTCTTTCCTTTCTTTCTAACTAATCTTTTTTCTTTCTGTCTAACTAATCTTTTTTCTTTTTTAAATTTTAAAATAATCAATCTTTCAACTAATCTTCTTTCTTTCTAACTAATCTATTATCTTTCTTTCAAAACTAATCTATCTTTCTTTTCTTTCTAACTAATCAATTTTTCTTTCTTTCTTTTCTTTCTTTCCCTTTCTTTCTTTCTTTCTTTCAAAATAATCTCTTTATTTTTTCTAACTAATCTTCTATCTTTTCTTTCTTTCTTTCAAAACTAATCTACCCTTTTTTTCTTTTTAACTAATCTATCTTTCTTTCTTTCTAACTAATCTATCTTTCATTTAACAAAATCTATCTTTCTTTCTTTTTTTTCTAACTAATCTTTTTTCTTTCTTGTCTAACTAATCTTTCTTTCTTTCTTTTTTTCTAATAATCTATCTTTCATTCTAACTAATCTATCTTTCTTTCTTCTTTTAACTAATATTTCTTTCTTTCTGTCTAACTAATCTTTTATCTTTCTTTCTTTCTAACAAATCTATCTTTCTTTCAAACTAATCTATCTATCTTTCTTTCTAACTAATCTATCTTTTTTTTTCTTCTAAAACTAATCAAATTTTTTTTCTTTTCTTTTTTCGTTTTCCTTTTTTTTTTTCTTTCTTTTCTTTTTTCTTTATCCTTTTTTCTTTCTTTCCTTTCTAACTAATCTCTTTTTTTTTCTAACTAATCTTTCTTTCTTTCTAACTAATCTATCTTTTTCCTTTCTAACTAATCTATCTTTCTTTTCTAACAAAATCTATCTTTCTTTCTTACTAATCATCTTTCTTTCATTCTAACAAATCTATCTTTTTTCTAATAATCTATCTATTTTTTCTTTCTAACTAATCTATCTTTCTTTTTCTTTCTAACTAAATCTATCTTTCTTTCTAACTAATCTATCTATCTTTCTTTCTAACTAATCTATCTTTCTTTCTAACTAATCTATTTTCTTTCTTTCTTTCTTTCTAACTAATCTATCTTCTTTCTTTCTAACTAATTCTTCTTTTTCTTTTTTTTTAAATAATCTATCTATCTTTCTTTCTTTCTAACTAATCTATCTTTCTTCCTTTTAACTAAATCTATCTTTCTTTCTTTCTTTCTAACGAATCTATCTTTCTTTCTAACTAATCTATCTTTCCTTTTTACTAATCTATCTTTCTTTCTTTCAACTAATCTATCTTTCTTTCTAACTAATCTATCTATCTTTCTTTCTAACTAATCTATCTTTCTTTTCTTTCTAACTAATCTATCTTTCTTTCTAACTAATCTTTCTTTCTTTCTAACTAATCTCTTACTATCTTTCTTTCTAACTAATCTATCTTTCTTTCTAACTAATCTATCTATTTCTTTCTTTCTAACAATCTATCTTTCTTTCTAACTAATCTATATTTCTTTCTTTCCAAACCCTAATCTATTCTTTCTAATTCTAACTAATCTGTCTTTCTTTCAAAACTATCTATCTATCTTTTTTCTTTCTAAACTAACTAACTCTTTCTTTTAACTAATCTATCTTTCTTTCTTCTTTCCAACCAATCTCTTTCTTTCTTTCCTACCTTCTTTCTAACTAATCTATCTTTCTTCTAACTTATCTATCTTTCTTTCTTCTATTATCTTCTTTAATCTTTCTTTCTTTCTAAACTAACTCTTTTTTCTTTTTTCTTTCTTTTAAACTAATCTCTTTCTTTCTAACTAATCTCTTTCTTTCCTTATTTTTTTTTAACTAATCTGTTTTCTTTCTAACTAAATCTATCTTTCTCTTTCTTTCTAACTAATCTGTCTTTTCTAAATAATCTATCTTTTTTTCTTTCTATCTTTCTTTTCTTTCTTTTTTCTTTCTTTCTTTTCTTTCTAACTAATCTGTTTTTTTCTTTCTAACTAATCTCTTACTTTCTTCTTTCTTTAAACTAATCTATCTTTCTTTCTTTCTAACTAATCTTCTTTCTTTCTAACTAAAGAATCTATCTTTCTTTCTTTCTAATCTATCTTTTCTTTCTAACTAATCTCTTTCTTTCTTTTTCTAACTAATCTATCTATTTTCTAACTAATCTATCTTTCTTTCATTCAACAAATCTATCTTTTTCTTTCTAACTAATCTATCTTTCTTTTTCTTTCTAACTAATCTACTTTCTTTCTAATAATCTATCTTTCTTTTTTCTAACCCTAATCTATCTTTCTTTCTTTCTAACTAATCTCTTTCTTTCTTTCTATCTTCTTTCTTTCTTTCTTTTTAACTAATCTATCTTTCTTTCTTTCTAAACTAATCTATCTTTCTTTCTTTCTAACTAATCATCTTTCTTTTCTAACTAATCTACCCTTTCTTTCTAACTAATCTATCTTTCTTTTCTTTCTAAACTAATCTTTCTTTTCTTTCTTTCTAACTAATTTTATCTTTCTTTCTTTTCTAAACAAATCTATCTTTTTTCTTTCTAACTAATCTATCTTTCTTTTTTCTAACATACATCTCTTTTTTCTTTATCTTACTAATCTATCTTTCTTTCTAACTAATTATCTATCTTTTCTATCTAACTAATTTTTTTATTCTTTTCTTTCTAACTAATCCCTTTTTTCCTTTCCCTTTCTTAACTAATCTGTCTTTCTTTCTAACTAAAAATCTATCTTTTCTTTCTAATCTATCTTTCTTTCTAATAATCTATCTATTCTTTCTTTTTAACTAATTATCTATCTTTCAAACCCTAATCCATTTTCTTTCATTCCAACAAATCTATCTTTTTCTTTCTAACTAATCTATCTTTCTTTCTAATAATCTATCTTTCTTTCTTTCTAACTAATCTATCTTTCTTTCTTTCTAACTATCTCTTTTTTTCTTTCTTTCTTTCTTTCTAACTAATCTATCTTTCTTTCTTTCTAACTAATCTTTTCTTTTTTACTAATCTATCTTTCTTTCTAACTAATCTATCTTTCTTTTCTTTTCTAACTACATTTTCTTTCTTTCTTTCTAACTAATCTATCTTTTTTTTTTCTTTCTAACTAATCTATCTTTCTTCTTTCTAACTAATCTATCTTTCTTTCTTTCTAAATAATCTCTTTCTTTCCTTAACTAATCTATTTTTCTTTCTAACTAATCTATCTATCTTTCTTTCTAACTAATCTATCTTTTCTTTAACTAATCTATTTTTCTTTCTTTTCTAACTAATCTTTTCTGTCTAACTAATCTATCTTTCTTTCTTTCTTTCTTTCTAAA
>JAZAVI010001111.1:12500-29769 GCA_036326025.1 Chrosomus eos | reverse complement strand
AATTATAGTTTAGCAGAGCAAGCAGTACACTTCCAGTGTAGACCAAAGCGAGAAGTTTCATTTAAGTGTAATGTTTGCACAGATTACAGTTAACTCTTGTGCAGACATCTTAATAATAAATATAAAATAAATGTTCTTGTGTACTTTTAAGTTCCATTTATTCGGTGCTTTGTTCAATCTCAAACCAAAAAGATGAAACATACAGTGCAAGAAGACCATTACGTTAAAAACCATTACAACCGAGTGAGTGAGTGAAACAAGCTTATAAATCATACAGAATTATTAATTAAGATTTTTTTAATGTAAAAATGCAGACAGTTGTGGTTTAGGGGTAGGGTTAGTGTGTGTGTGTGTGTGTGTGTGTGTGTGTGTGTGTGTGTGTGTGTGTGTGTGTGTGTGTGTGTGTGTGTGTGTGTGTGTGTGTGTGTGTGTGTGTGTGTGTGTGTGTGTGTGTGTGTGTGTGTGTGATGGGTAGGTTTAGAAGTAGGGTTAGTGTGTGTGTGTGTGTGTGTGTGTGTGTGTGTGTGATGGAGGTTTAGGGGTAGGGTTAGTATAAGGGGGTAGAATATACAGTTTGCACAGTATAAAAACCATTAAGAGTTTATGGAGAGTCCCCACAAAGATAGAGTGTGTCTCTTTGTGTCTGTGTGTGTGTGTATGTGTGTGTGTGTGTGTGTGTGTGTGTGTGTGTGTGTGTGTGTGTGTGTGTGTGTGTGTGTGTGTGTGTGTGTGTGTGTGTGTGTGTGTGTGTGTGCGCGCTTGTGAATGTGTGCGTCTTGTCTTTAGTATTCCATAGCCTATACATTGCGGGGGAAATGTCTCCACAAGGATAATAATATTATTAGCAGTAAATTTTTTGTAAAAACAAAGATGATAATAACAGCACCTTTCAGCCTTTCAACCTTCATGAAAACATGACATCTCAAACATACAGTAGCCTAGAAGTTTTTTTGTGCTTGACGAACTTGTTTTGGTGTTGCACCCGCGTCTCGCAAATGAAACGGCATTCTAAAAATGCTGCGATCAAGTTAAAAGAAATCCAACTTGCGTCTTATTACCTTGTGTTATTTTCCATTCCACCACAAAAGATGCATCCTTTATAAACAGCCGCTATGCACTCGATGTGTTCTACGTTACGGTCCTTCATTGAGCTCGTCACAGGACAGCGGTTAATCGCCTCAGAAACTTCACGCGTATGAAGCGCCAAATCAGGCAAAACAGCCACAGGTCAGATTTTTCCGCTGAAGTCAAGAGCTTATTAATCACGAAAACGATTATTTATTTTTGCTAATTATTATTTTATTTCAGTTAGTTTTTCAGTAACTGTTGTTAGTTTCGTTTAGTTTTAGTTTTTCATTTATTATGAATTAATTTTATTTCAGTTTACGAAAATGTTTTTTGCCCAATAGTTTTAGTCTTAGTTTCAGTTTTCGTTTACGAAAATAACCTTGGTCGGAAGTAAGTGAAAACGAATCGGTTACCTAACGTAACCTCGGTTCTCTCTAGATGAGGGAACGAGTATTGCGTAAGCTAGCTTACGCTACGGGAAAGATTCCATCTTTCTGAGAAATTGAAGCCAAAAATTATCCTATAATTTTGTATCCATTGTCAACGCAGTTCAGCTGCAGCAGACCATGAGAAGGCTAGCTAGCCGCTCATTGGTTCGCTCACGAGAACTGCTTAAGCCTATGAGGGAGCGCGGATGAACCCGCGACCAATGAGAGTCTGACTCGCTCTCCCTACGTCACCGCCCCCGAAGCGGGCGTGGACGAGGCTATAAATACCCCGAATAGGCTGAATAAAATCTGGTTTTTTCAATTCTGAAGCGAACATCGCCAGTAGCACAAGCACGGCCAGGAACGCAATACTCGTTCCCTCATCTAGAGAGAACCGAGGTTACGTTAGGTAACCGATTCGTTCTCTTACGAGAGGTTCTCTCGTATTGCGTAAGCTAGCTTACGCTACGGGAACCCATTGTCAACGCCGTGCGTGCTAAGCATCCACTATTAGTCCCGCGGGGCATCCCGGGGAACACCGAAAGTGGGAATGAATATATGTATCTGTGACAAACGGCCATCGGAGCGGGCCGGTTATTGTGTAGTACATAAGCACATAAAAGAGAGGGACAGAGCGAACTCGGTCTGTGTGAATTAACCCCCTATAGTGCAGCTCAACCAGAAGAGCTGAAACATACTAGACTGCTAGTAGTTTAGCCTGCAAAGCGGGTACTTCCAGATTGTAAAATCTGACAAAGGTGGAGGGGGAAGCCCATCCCGCTGCCACGCAAATGTCGTGAATGGAAATCCCACTGGACCATGCCCACGATGAGGCCATGCCTCTAGTGGAATGAGCCCTGATGCCCAAAGGGCATGGCAGGTCTTTCGATGCGTATGCTGCTGCAATGGCATCAACAATCCATCTGGGTAGGGACTGTTTCGAGGCGGCCAACCCCCTGGTGCGCCCGCCGAACGAAACAAAAAGCTGCTCGGATCGTCTGATCGGAGCTGTGCGAGTGACATATAATCTCAGAGCCCTGACCGGGCATAGGAGATTAGAATCTGATTCGCTATCGGAAGCAGGCAGAGCCGATAGGGATATAACTTGTGCCCTGAACGGGGTGCCAAACGCCTTGGGAACATAGCCATGCCTAGGTTTGAGAACGACTAATGAGTCATTAGGTCCAAACTCAAGACAGGACGCGCTGGTCGACAGCGCGTGCAGGTCTCCCACCCGTTTTACTGACGCGAGCGCGAGTAAAAAAACGGTCTTTAGCGACAGGTACTTTAGGTCCACGGTGCTTAGCGGTTCGAATGGGGGAGCTTTCATAGCATCAAGAACTATGGAAAGGTCCCAAATCGGCACCGAAGGGGGGCGCGGGGGATTCATCCTTCTAGCTCCCCTGAGGAAGCGGACTACCAGCCCGTCTTTGCCCAGTGACTGGCCGCGTCGGGGTTCAGCAAACGCCGCGACGGCTGCCACGTATACCTTAAGAGTGGACGGGGATCTGCCCTTGTCCAGCATCTCTTGGAGAAAATTTAGTAAGGAGGGAACCTCGCATAACCGCGGGTCCAGACCCCTATCTGTGCACCACTTCGAGAACACAGACCATTTTGACGCATAGAGCCTTCTGGTAGAAGCCGCTCTAGCCTGTATGATCGTGTTTAACATTCCCTCTGGCAAAGCAACGGGTAGTTGTTGATCACCCACGCGTGAAGCGCCCAGCGCTCTGGGTGGGGATGCCAGATCGAGCCGCGAGCTTGGGAGAGGAGATCTGCTCTGACTGGAATGGGCCACGGCGCTGTCTGTGACAGCTGCGTGAGCTCCGGAAACCAAGTCTGACCCTCCCAGTGCGGGGCTATGAGGAGCACCGAGTGCTGCACTTCTCTGATTCTCTGAAGCACCTGTGGTAACAGAGAGACCGGAGGGAAGGCATAAAGCGGGCGGCTGGGCCAGGTTTGGGCTAGCGCGTCCTCGCTCCTTGAGAAAAATATTGGGCAGTGGGTGTTCTCCGCCGAGGCAAAGAGGTCCACCTCTGCTCTGCCGAATAGACGCCACAGTTTCTGGACTGTAAGAGGATGCAGGGACCACTCCCCGGGGGGAATGGGGTTCCTGGACAGGCTGTCTGGACCGTCGTTCAGATGTCCCGGCACGTGCGTCGCCCTGAGCGAGAGCAGGTGACACTGAGACCAAACTAAGATGCGTTCTGTCAGCTGGAAAAGATTCCTGGATCTGACTCCGCCCTGACGGTTTATATAAGAGACCACGGCTATATTGTCCGAACGGATCAGCACGTGGTGGCCCTGAATGCGCGGGAGAAAGCGCATGAGCGCGTTCTCGACCGCCAACCTCTCCAAACAGTTTATGTGTAGGAGGCTCTCTTGAGCTGACCGGGGCCGAAGGCCGGTGAGCCCTCGCAGACCGCTCCCCAACCCGTGTTGGAGGCGTCTGTCGAGATGACTTTTCGGCGTGAAACTGTCCCCATGGAAACGCCCCGCTGAAACCATTCTACCACTGACCATGGCTGCAGAGCTGTGATACAGGTCTGCGTTACTTTTTATCAGCTGGTGGCCCGTGGTCCACGCTCGGTGAGACACACGGCTCCTCAACCAAAGCTGAAGCGGGCGCATGCGCAGTAACCCCAGCTGGAGCACCGCGGAGGCTGAGGCCATACAGCCCAACGCTCTCTGAAATGTTTTCAAAGGCGTGAGTCTGTTCATCTGAAAAGATGCGGCGAAACGCTGCACACGGTGCGCGCGCTGCGTTGACAGACGCGCCGTCATCGTGACCGAGTCCAGCTCTATACCCAAGAAGGAGATAGTCTGACTGGGTTGTAGTACGCTCTTTGTCCAGTTGACAGAGAGGCCCAAAACTTTCAGATGGTCGAGGAGAACTGTACGATGAGACAGTAACTCTCTCTGAGATTGTGCCAAAATCAGCCAGTCGTCCAAGTAGTTCAGTATTCGCAGCCCCTGACTCCGCAGGGGGGCGAGCGCCGTGTCCATGCACTTCGTGAACGTACGGGGTGCTAGGGATAGGCCGAACGGTAGGGCGGTGTATTGATAAACCTGGCCTTCGAGGCGAAACGTAAGAATGGCCTGTGAAGGGGATTTATCTGGATCTGAAAGTATGCATCTTTCAGATCTAGTGATATGAACCAGTCCCCCTGGCGCACGTGCGCGAGGAGTTTTCTGATAGTGAGCATTTTGAACGGTCTCTTCATGAGAACTTTGTTCAGCGATCTGAGGTCTAATATTGGTCTGAGACCGCCGTCTTTCTTGGGGACAAGAAAATAACGGCCGTAAAACCCCGACTCGCTCATAGCCAGAGGCACCCTCTCTATAGCCTTTTTGCACAACAGAATTGCTATCTCTGAACGGAGCAGCGCGTCACTGCTTCTGGGTTCACAGTAGTTTCTAGCCGCGCTCGGAAGCGAGGAGGGCGGCGGCAAAACTGTAAGCGATAGCCTAGCTTTATTGTGTTTAACACCCACTGCTTCCCACGCTTTTAAGCGTGACGCTAGGGGGTAAATGGCTACATGGTCCCCGTCGCTGCACTTCGCGGGCTGCGTGAGCGCGCTGATAGTGTTTACAACAGCGGGACGTACACTCGGAGGGGAGTTTATGGGCCCTGTAACAGAGTGAACAGAAGTAAGACGCGCACAGGGCTTGTGGGCGCGCTTATACACTCTGAGACTCGAGCGGGCTTGGCCCGCATTATGAGAGTGGACTCTGTGTGAGACAGGGGAACTGGAGTGTCTTTGTGTATGAGTGAACACAGTGTTGTGGGCACATTCTCTACACAAGTTTATGGACCGTGTAACAGAGGTGGGACGCGCGCACGGGTTCGTGGGCGCGCTTATGTACTCTGAAACTCGAGCGGGTTGGGACCGCTTTATGAGAGTGGACCCTGTGTGAGACACGGGAACAGGAGTGTCTTGTGTATGAGTGAACACAGTGTTGTGGGCACATTTTCTACACAAGAGGCTTTTACGCTCTTTTTGAGATTTCTCTGGGACGCCGTAAACACGGCGTTTTGTGTATGAGTGAACACAGTGTTGTGGGCACATTTTCTACACAAGAGGCTTTTACGCTCTTTTTGAGATTTCTCTGGGACGCCGTAAACACGGCGTTTTGTGTATGAGTGAACACAGTGTTGTGGGCACATTTTCTACACAAGAGGCTTTTACGCTCTTTTTGAGATTTCTCTGGGACGCCGTAAACACGGCGTTTGTGCTCATGCAAGCGGGAAGGGATACCGGCTTGGTAATGGCGGGGTACACTGCTGTAGTAGCCGCGTGAGCGGGGACTAACAGAGGGCGAAACTTTGACGGCGATCCGGCCGCGGCGGGAGAGCGCCGTCTTTTTCTCAACCACGCTAGGCAGACTTCGAGTAATCAGTTTTCAGCGCGATCCTCTGCCGAGGCCCCCGGGGAGGCGGCGGTCTGTGGCGGCTGTCAGAGCGAGCGAGGGCGGCCGCCCTGGTGTCGCTGAGAAGTCTGACTGTGTTTAGCTAGGCGCTAGGGTGGGGCTCGTGCAGGAGGCTGGTCACGTGAGCGGCCTGCAGAGGAGCTAGCGCGACGAGGCAGAACAAAATTCGCAGGAAATCCTCAATCCGCGACTGAAGGGGGATTTTTTCCCTCGCTCTCGTCCCATTCACGAAGTAGCTCACTCTGTAGTAGACATGGGGTGCAGAAGCTGCTTGGCCGGCGGCTGAAAGCTTGAAGTCGGACTGCAGGCTTTAGCGGGTAGCACAGGTGATGAGCGCCATCTCGCGGAGGGCGGCATAGACGTGCGGCGACCAGGTCCTCTACAGGGAAAATGGAGATAAAGCCCTTCTCTGCGGCTCCGTCCACAACGCGACGCGGGGTGGAAGAGTCAGAGCGAGTTCTAGCAGAGAGCGGGGCGTTCCAGGACTTCGTGAGTTCTGCGTGCAGATCAGGCAGAAAGGGCGCAGCCCGTTTAGCGGCGGTAGTCGAACGCTGGTGGAAGTAGCTGCGCGGGTCCCGGTTGATTCTCGGGCCGAGGAGGCGTGAGAATCGGACCAATCCTCACCGTCTGAAGCGAGAAGCGAACATGTCTCCTTGGTGTCCGCGGCGTCAACGGAGGCAACAGAGCGGCCACTCGGCGGCAGCTGTATGTCCGGAAGCGGCGGAGATGGAGAGCGGGAGCGAGAGGCTCCGGCGGGATGAACGCTTCCGGCTGGGGGTCCGGCGGCCTCTGAGAGCGGCGTTTCTTTCTCCGCGGCGAAGTCAGAGGCGGCACGGACGCATCTTAGTGGCCGAAGTCGAGCCCGCGGGGTCAACAATGGCATAGTTTCGCAGAGCTCGCAGCCGCCACAGCGGGGGCGAGCTCGGCGTGCTCCAATCCGAGGCAGAGAGTAAATGGCTACATGGTCCCCGTCGCTGCACTTCGCGGGCTGCGTGAGCGCGCTGATAGTGTTTACAACAGCGGGACGTACACTCGGAGGGGAGTTTATGGGCCCTGTAACAGAGTGAACAGAAGTAAGACGCGCACAGGGCTTGTGGGCGCGCTTATACACTCTGAGACTCGAGCGGGCTTGGCCCGCATTATGAGAGTGGACTCTGTGTGAGACAGGGGAACTGGAGTGTCTTTGTGTATGAGTGAACACAGTGTTGTGGGCACATTCTCTACACAAGTTTATGGACCGTGTAACAGAGGTGGGACGCGCGCACGGGTTCGTGGGCGCGCTTATGTACTCTGAAACTCGAGCGGGTTGGGACCGCTTTATGAGAGTGGACCCTGTGTGAGACACGGGAACAGGAGTGTCTTGTGTATGAGTGAACACAGTGTTGTGGGCACATTTTCTACACAAGAGGCTTTTACGCTCTTTTTGAGATTTCTCTGGGACGCCGTAAACACGGCGTTTTGTGTATGAGTGAACACAGTGTTGTGGGCACATTTTCTACACAAGAGGCTTTTACGCTCTTTTTGAGATTTCTCTGGGACGCCGTAAACACGGCGTTTTGTGTATGAGTGAACACAGTGTTGTGGGCACATTTTCTACACAAGAGGCTTTTACGCTCTTTTTGAGATTTCTCTGGGACGCCGTAAACACGGCGTTTGTGCTCATGCAAGCGGGAAGGGATACCGGCTTGGTAATGGCGGGGTACACTGCTGTAGTAGCCGCGTGAGCGGGGACTAACAGAGGGCGAAACTTTGACGGCGATCCGGCCGCGGCGGGAGAGCGCCGTCTTTTTCTCAACCACGCTAGGCAGACTTCGAGTAATCAGTTTTCAGCGCGATCCTCTGCCGAGGCCCCCGGGGAGGCGGCGGTCTGTGGCGGCTGTCAGAGCGAGCGAGGGCGGCCGCCCTGGTGTCGCTGAGAAGTCTGACTGTGTTTAGCTAGGCGCTAGGGTGGGGCTCGTGCAGGAGGCTGGTCACGTGAGCGGCCTGCAGAGGAGCTAGCGCGACGAGGCAGAACAAAATTCGCAGGAAATCCTCAATCCGCGACTGAAGGGGGATTTTTTCCCTCGCTCTCGTCCCATTCACGAAGTAGCTCACTCTGTAGTAGACATGGGGTGCAGAAGCTGCTTGGCCGGCGGCTGAAAGCTTGAAGTCGGACTGCAGGCTTTAGCGGGTAGCACAGGTGATGAGCGCCATCTCGCGGAGGGCGGCATAGACGTGCGGCGACCAGGTCCTCTACAGGGAAAATGGAGATAAAGCCCTTCTCTGCGGCTCCGTCCACAACGCGACGCGGGGTGGAAGAGTCAGAGCGAGTTCTAGCAGAGAGCGGGGCGTTCCAGGACTTCGTGAGTTCTGCGTGCAGATCAGGCAGAAAGGGCGCAGCCCGTTTAGCGGCGGTAGTCGAACGCTGGTGGAAGTAGCTGCGCGGGTCCCGGTTGATTCTCGGGCCGAGGAGGCGTGAGAATCGGACCAATCCTCACCGTCTGAAGCGAGAAGCGAACATGTCTCCTTGGTGTCCGCGGCGTCAACGGAGGCAACAGAGCGGCCACTCGGCGGCAGCTGTATGTCCGGAAGCGGCGGAGATGGAGAGCGGGAGCGAGAGGCTCCGGCGGGATGAACGCTTCCGGCTGGGGGTCCGGCGGCCTCTGAGAGCGGCGTTTCTTTCTCCGCGGCGAAGTCAGAGGCGGCACGGACGCATCTTAGTGGCCGAAGTCGAGCCCGCGGGGTCAACAATGGCATAGTTTCGCAGAGCTCGCAGCCGCCACAGCGGGGGCGAGCTCGGCGTGCTCCAATCCGAGGCAGAGAGCGCAGAAGAGGTGGCGGTCCCCAGCCTCGAGGGGAGCGCGGCAAAAGCCGCCAGAAAATTTACGAGACATCTTGAAAAAGACGCTCGCTCTTTTAGATACAACAATATATAGGAAGCATTTTAGTATAAAGGATACAATCCGTCGGATGGCGCTAGCTCACAGGACGGCTGAAGGTGGCGAAGACGGCCGGCTTCCTCAGTCTCCCAAACGCTCGCTAGAAGGTGCCTTTTCAAACGACGGCGGCTTCTCTCTCAGGATCAGCAGATGCAGGTGCGTCGCTGAAGGATGAAAAATCAGATTTTATTCAGCCTATTCGGGGTATTTATAGCCTCGTCCACGCCCGCTTCGGGGGCGGTGACGTAGGGAGAGCGAGTCAGACTCTCATTGGTCGCGGGTTCATCCGCGCTCCCTCATAGGCTTAAGCAGTTCTCCGTGAGCGAACCAATGAGCGGCTAGCTAGCCTTCTCATGGTCTGCTGCAGCTGAACTGCGTTGACAATGGATACAAAATTATAGGATAATTTTTGGCTTCAATTTCTCAGAAAGATGGAATCTTTCCCGTAGCGTAAGCTAGCTTACGCAATACGAGAGAACCTCTCGTAAGAGAACTACTATGTACATTATTACATCCCACAACAGAACACTTCTGTTTCTTAGGAGACATTACCGGCTGTCGTTGAAACAATGGAGGATGTACAGATCACCGAGGGCGGAGTCTATGCCAAAACCACACTGTCAATCAAACCACGTCGGTGGGGCTTGCGCAATTCTACGTCACAAAGCGCCGAATCCTAGATCAGCTCGTTCTGAGACAGTGCTTATGATTTATTTAGATTGTAAAAAAAACACTGGGTGGATTTTTATCATTCTAGGGTGGTTTTGCTCACACACTGCCAACACACACTTATGTTCAAACACCATGTAAAAGTGAGTTTTGCATAATAGGAGCCATTTAAGCACAAACTCCC
This sequence comes from Chrosomus eos, assembly GCA_036326025.1. NCBI lineage: Eukaryota > Metazoa > Chordata > Actinopteri > Cypriniformes > Leuciscidae > Chrosomus > Chrosomus eos. The sequence continues at coordinate 20,071 of JAZAVI010001111.1, read as the reverse complement.
TTCAGTTTTCAGAAACCGATGTTGTGGAAAAATTTTTAATAGTCATTTATTCCTAATCTATTCAATGTGTAAAAGTATATGTGTGTACGTGCTTGTGCGTGACGTTTCAGGAATATATGGGACAGGACATCTCGACCTTAGGAATGGTCAGATTTGGCTGGTTTATTCCAGTACCAGTTTGTGTTATTAAGTAGAAACTGAACAGAAGTGGGGGCCTTATCTGGGTGGAAAAGTACAGCGGGTGAGAAGAAACCTTGAAAAGAGTATAAAAGCTGTCTCATGTCTTCCTGGTGCGCGCCACTCACGTCACAGAATGTAACGGCTGTGATGGCGACTGGGCCTTCTTGCAAGAATAAATATTTCTCTTTTTATTAATTTGACTCTGAGTGTCTCTTACGCAGTGATGATGTTTAACAGAAGTTTTTGCCACAACAATTGGTGTCAAAGAAGTGGGATTCCTTGGCAGTGCCTCCTGGACCTGAGAGCGGACGGTGTTTGGCCACCTGGACTGAGCAGTTCCAGCTCTACCTCGTAAGTTTCAGAGAGAGGGGCCGACCGCTATCAGGGCCAGGAGAAGCTCCACTGGAATCAGATGAAAACGAACCCGTGGCAACTCAAGACATCTCTGGTAAGAGACGGCTAAAATATTTTCTTTTGGTCTAAAATATTTTTAAATTTGTGGGTAAAACCATGGTGGCTGTGTCTGTTAGCTTCTGTGGTGTAAGTCAAGAAAACTGATGCAATAGGGCTAACTGTGCGAGGAGGCGTTCTGCAAAACCAGTCAGGGACGGTTTTGTAGACGAGGGATCTTCGTGCAGCAGTTTATTGGGGGTCAATTGAGACTTACTTAAGAACGGGTCGTAGTTAATACAGTAGGGCTAACTGCGTGGGGAGGCGTTCTGCAGAACCAGTCAGGGACGGTTTTGTAGACGAAGGATCTTCACGTAGCAGTCTACTGAGCGTTAATCGATCTGCAAAAGCACTGGGTGCGCCCTTTCTGGTCTTGGGTTAAGTGATCAGATCTGGTGGAGACGTCCATCAGATTATTAGACGCGTCGAACAGAAAATCCACGGAAGTGACAGAAGCAGCCAATATGGGTAAATCTCAGAGCAAGTTTGCAAAATTTGATACACCGGTTTTCTGTAAAAATTAGGACAAGTATGGGGGAAAATATATGTTAGATATTGGAAAAAAAAACTGATAAAATCTGTAAAAAAAATCTGTAAAATCTGAAAAAACTATTGATAAAATACCGTGATTTCCCCAGGGAGGGAGCACTGAAAACAACTAGACTAAGAGTGTGCGAGAATCAGTTGAACAGGGCAACGGGACATAAGGTTGGTGTGTGAGATATGTTTGTGTGGGGATTGTGCAAACAATCATGTACTGGTTAGATAATGAAGGAACTGGCATGTTTGAGAAAAGAAAGGAGAGGATACAGAAAGAAATGGCATGTAGGGGAAGATTGAGAAGAAATATAGTAGAAAACTATATGTGATGAAAATAAAATGTCTGACAGAATTTATGGAAGTCAAATTAACTGTTTAATTGGTATGAAAATACAGTTTTAGAATAAAATAAGGCATTGTATGATTGACAGGAATTAACATGACATGAAGAATGTTTTAAGCAGTATGGGGAACAATTCTATATTTTTAATGGTAAAATAAAGATTGAAATTAGATTTAGTTTTAGTTTGACAAACATTGTTTTTGAACCTAAGGGGTCTATAATGGGGTAGCATATCCTGGTGTTTATGATTGCAGACAATGTCTGTATTTAATATCTGAGGAGTGACTGAGGGTTCGATCAAGGTCGAGAGTACAGGAGCAGTCTTCTTATTCAGCCCGGCTTTTTGGATGTTAGATATGCACTTGTTCTGTAATCAGTGTTGATGATAATAGCAAATTAGTAAAATGTAAAGACAGCTTAGTCCAAAGATTCTAGAAATCAATAATGTATAATGTCGGATATTTTGTTGATATTAAGTCGAAGCGAAAGATATTGAAAACAAATTAGAATATAATGAACACTTCCATGCAGCTTATGAAAATTAATGTTGTGCCAATAATAATGATGTTGTATCTGGCACTGGTGGACTGTAAAAGAATACAGAGAACTGCTTATCAGTAGCTCTGTTTACATTCCTGAATGGAACACACTGGGTGTGCAGGGTGTGCAGTAAGTTAGAGCAGACTGAGAGTGTTTAAATTGTGGTCAGCAGAACCATTTAACATTTAACATGTAAATACCCACTAAGAAAGTGTTTGAAAATGTGATAGTGACACATTTCTGGTAATAATGTGGGTTTGAAAGTAGATCAGTGTTTAAGGGAAGACGATATTAACATTTTCGTCTGAGAAAGAATAAGAGAAAAAAACAAGGTCAAAAGATTGAATTCTTATAAGTGAATTGATGAATAAAATTGGATGTAAAATTATGGATAATGACAACAAATGTGAGTTGCAGAAAGGAAAAAAGTAACTAAAAGGATGATTGTGTTTTAATTAAACATTTTAAAAAGGGTTTAGATTATATAGAACTAGAATAATTAATTAAGATCAAATAAGCAGAGGCAGTAGGCTACTGAATTAACAGTTCCTAAAATGTAAAATGTAAAAGGCATCTGATTAAACAAACAGCTTGAAAACTGTTGACCATGAGAGAACTAGAAGCTGATGTTTTGCTTTTAGTTTGTTAGGGGCTGTAATGAAACAGCTCGCTTATCTGAATCTGATGTGTGCTGTGGCTGTAAACGGCCAGTACGACAGATACTCAATCTGAGTGGAAATTTGTAATGTCTAAATAAAGACAACTATAAAATGATGTTTATTTGGAAACAAATGTCATTTCTGGCAAAGATGCCTTAAGCTGGGATAGTTAAAAGATTATAGATAAAAGTTTGTTGATTAGAAATATTTGAGAGAACAGTTTACCTGTCCTGAATGCCTCAGAGTCTCTCTCAGTCACTTTCAGCTAACAGGCTGTTATCTGACCCTGTGTCATAAGTAATAATAAGCTATTTATAGTAAAGCACAGTGTTTCAGTTGAAAAATCAGACACAGAGATGTTAAAGAAACCATTGCCATTAAGAGGGCAATTTGTATTGGTGAATGTTTTAAATGTAAAACTGAACGACTTTAAAGAAGTCTTTAAAATAATAATGCAGATCTTAAAAGATAGAAATAACATTTTGGATTATTTTATTTTAGGACCAGTAACTTCTTTGTCTTATCTTAAGTCTCCACCATTGAAACAGGCCCGATGGCTACGGCTAAAGATGTACAGTAACAGTACACTGTTGATGATTTTAAGATGGTTAATGGATTTAAGTGATTAAATACTGCTGTTATTAACCTGTCTCCCTGTGAACACTATTAGGCAATCAGAATGGCTCTGGTGACTCTTGAACGTGCCTTTCCTAAGCTCCAGAAAGCAGCTGAGTTCTGTTAAAGGAAACTGATTGTGTGATGGGAGAGAGCGGTCACCAGTTTGTGAGCGGTACCAGTGTGTACGTGGCTACTCAATGACAGGATGATCTTCCTGGCCAGGGGACAGCCTTACGCAGGGGGTCACGGACATTGGGCACCTCAGGACGGGGGTGTGGTACATGCAAGAAAGGTATGAGAGTTGAGCGCTGACTACTGGAGGCCACCGGGGTCAGCAGAGCATTGAGAGGTGAGATGCGCTGTGACGAGTTGCGGCAGTCTGACCCAAGAGAATGTGAGTTCCTCTATACCACTTGCCAGAAGAAACCGCATAATCGTACGCTTGTTTTTCATTGTGACAAGTGTCTGCAATTAAGCCAGGGGGACAACACCCTGAAGAGAAAATTATAGATAAAGAGCTATGGGGGAGTTCAAGAGCCACCTGAAACATGAGGGGATTGCCATTATTTGTGATGGGAGACAGGAACAAAACTTTTTATGTATTGGCTGCCTCATGGGCAAGAATAAGAAAATTTATAGAAGTGTTGATTTTGAACTAATATGTTTTAACTCCTGGAGGTCGTTTGACATGGTGGGTGGCTAAAGATGAAGACAGTTTTTGATTTGAGAAAAGTCTGGATAACAAAATTTAATGGTAAAAGGATAGTGATTAATTTAATGTAATTATTATTTGTTAATAAGAGAGAGAGACTGTTTGAGTGGAGGAAGGGATGGTAAACTGTGTCTGTCTTTCTGTTGTCGGCCTGCTAGAGCAAGCTGAAGCAAAATAATGATAAGGAAAATTAAACAAAGCAACCCAGCTGACTTGTCTAAAAGTCTAATGAAAAATGAACAGAAATGCTTTGGAACTGGTTAAGAGACCATGTAAAATTAGGTAAAAGCTACAGAAAATGTGAAGTTTAAAATCTTAAAATTTAAATCTTTTTAGCAATAATATAAAGAAAGGCGAACATTGAAAATGAGCATATGTGTATAGATATGTGTGTCTAGTATGAGTGTGTGTGATGGTGACACTTTAGGTCTTGTATGTATTAGTTTAGGGTACTAATATTCCGCCTGAATAGTGAGTATATTGTTTCATCATTACAGATGGGTTGAGGCAAATGACAAATTTTAAAGAAGGCGATAATTGTGAGTGGATCTGATGAAAAGATGATACAGAACATAGGACGAGCTTTAAATTGATTGGTCATCAAGCTCTGTCTGGTATTAATTACTTTTGTCTTTTGTGATGTTCTGGATCAGTTTAAGTATTTGTGTAAATTGGAATTGTGGAGTTGTAGATCACCATCTGGCATGGCCTGAGATAATGAAAATGTTATAGATTTGAAGGCAACAACAAAGTGACATATTGGCTAAGTCAAACATGACATTATCAAGAGAGCCCTAAAAATGTATGATTATTGTGGGCAGAAGGATGAGTTATTTGACTGACAAGTGACCAAGTCTGTACAGCACGACCTGACTTGATAGAAACAATTGATGACTTTGAAAATGTTTGTAGATGACTGAATTAAGAGACCAAACAACAGGCCTGAAAAGCAGGATACGCTGTGAGACCAAGGGCCTTTGCCCTTCAAATACTTCGTTGAGCAGATGAGATTGTGGCTTTAAGTGAAGAATGTATATTTTGTTTCAGAGACAGCAAAATATGTAAACAACGTTTGGGTTAGTGTTGATGCAAACTTTATCAAAACACTATGTTAAATGCTATGTTAAATTGATGCACGAGTTGAGTCGTGCACCAAAAAGGGGGGACAAAATATGGTTATATAAAGGGACAATATATGTGGGGAGGACACTGGGTTTAATTGGGTAAAAGGCCGTCCCAAACAAAATTTGCTTTCTGTAAATGTATTTGCAGGACTGTTTCAACAGGAAACGCCAGGGTATCGAAGGGCCCGGCAGAACAGTAGACAAAAGAAACTACGTGTAGTTTTACTATCTGAAAATAACCTCGACATTTTGTTTTCTTTACAGAGAATGGAGCGGAGCATAACTTAAAATTTTCCTTTCACAGAATGTCAGATTGGATTGCAGCTAACAGAATGATTCTGTTCCAAAATGTATAAATATTGTGTTGTTGACACGAGCAAAGTGGGTTGAATGTTGATGTAATAGTTGAATGAGTTTCAGGTTGCTGAATTGGCCAGATGTTGAGAATAAATTTGGAACTAATAATGTATATAATCAGTAAACAAATGGTGAAAATTCCACAGGTCACACCAGAAGGACGACCAGCAGCACTAACAAAACACTTGAGATCTCCATTCACAGGTGACAGAGGCTATGGTCCACTCTACAAACAAGGTTGCAAGGATGGAGATTGCAACACCACCGTCCAAACATCTCACCTTAAACAACGCCAACGAGATTTGATTGGTCACTGATTAATTAGGAAGTATTTTAGGAAAATGAATGGATTGTTTGATTACTCTTTGGGGTTTCGGGGGTAGGATTGTCAATATTGTGTGTTTCCAGCTCAGTTAAATTGGTAAAATGACAGTTTTATCCAAATGATGATGACAATGACAAGAAATGTGATGAAGATGATTCTAGTAGTGGAAGCTACAGTGACATGTGTTAGACATTTGGTGTTTGTTTTTCTTTTCTTTTTCTTCTTCCTATGAATGTTTTTGTTATGAACAGATGGTTAAAAGCTGTGCTTATCCGCTATGTGATAAGGTACAAGGAGAGGGTTTTGAAATGAAGGGTTTTATTATACTTTTCTTATACTTTATATTTTGATGTAACCACTGTGGATTGATGATTTGTTGTTTTTCTAACTAGTCTGTACACTATTTCTTATTTAACTAAGGTGACTGAGGGTCAAGCTATGCTTGGGGTACAACAACAGTGATTGTTTATCTAGCCCGGCTTTAGTTGAATTCTTTATCTGCTTGCTAATACTTAAGGGACTATCCTTACAAAAACAGCCTAAGCTTTTTCTTTTCAAAATGTTATTTTCACAAATGTTTAAGAAGAGTGATCAGTTATGTGAAAACAGAGATGAAGAGTAGTGTGATGATATGACTTAAAATTTGTCTTTTTGTTTATTATTGTGATTATGGGTAATCAGAATGATAAAAAGTGGGGAGATTGTTGTGGAAAAATTTTTAATAGTCATTTATTCCTAATCTATTCAATGTGTAAAAGTATATGTGTGTACGTGCTTGTGCGTGACGTTTCAGGAATATTGGGACAGGACATCTCGACCTTAGGAATGGTCAGATTTGGCTGGTTTATTCCAGTACCAGTTTGTGTTATTAAGTAGAAACTGAACAGAAGTGGGGGCCTTATCTGGGTGGAAAAGTACAGCGGGTGAGAAGAAACCTTGAAAAGAGTATAAAAGCTGTCTCATGTCTTCCTGGTGCGCGCCACTCACGTCACAGAATGTAACGGCTGTGATGGCGACTGGGCCTTCTTGCAAGAATAAATATTTCTCTTTTTATTAATTTGACTCTGAGTGTCTCTTACGCAGTGATGATGTTTAACAGAAGTTTTTGCCACAACAATTGGTGTCAAAGAAGTGGGATTCCTTGGCAGTGCCTCCTGGACCTGAGAGCGGACGGTGTTTGGCCACCTGGACTGAGCAGTTCCAGCTCTACCTCGTAAGTTTCAGAGAGAGGGGCCGACCGCTATCAGGGCCAGGAGAAGCTCCACTGGAATCAGATGAAAACGAACCCGTGGCAACTCAAGACATCTCTGGTAAGAGACGGCTAAAATATTTTCTTTTGGTCTAAAATATTTTTAAATTTGTGGGTAAAACCATGGTGGCTGTGTCTGTTAGCTTCTGTGGTGTAAGTCAAGAAAACTGATGCAATAGGGCTAACTGTGCGAGGAGGCGTTCTGCAAAACCAGTCAGGGACGGTTTTGTAGACGAGGGATCTTCGTGCAGCAGTTTATTGGGGGTCAATTGAGACTTACTTAAGAACGGGTCGTAGTTAATACAGTAGGGCTAACTGCGTGGGGAGGCGTTCTGCAGAACCAGTCAGGGACGGTATATCTTCAGTGATTTACTTCAGTAAATGTCTTGATTTAAGAATGATTAGATATTTGTGCTGGAAAACATTTTTTTGCAGTGCAAAAAGTAAGACAATTGTATGTAAAGTACAGGAAAT
>JAZAVI010001111.1:0-10000 GCA_036326025.1 Chrosomus eos | reverse complement strand
TGTGTGTGTGTGTGTGTGTGTGTGTGTGAGTAAGTGTGTGTGTATGTGTGTGTGCAAGTGTGTGCGTGTGTGAGTTAGTGTGTGAGTTAGTGTGAGTGTGTGTGTGTGTGTGTGTGTGTGTGTGGTGTGTGAGAGAGTGAGTAAGTGTGTGTGTGCAAGTGTGAGTGAGTGTGAGTAAGTGTGTGTGTGTGTGTGTGTGTGTGTGTGTGTGTGTGTGTGTGTGTGTGTGTGTGTGTGTGTGTGAGTGTGTGTGAGTGAGTGAGTAAGTGTGTGTGTGTGTGTGTGTGTGTGTGTGTGTGTGTGTGTGTGAGTGAGTGTGAGTGAGTGTGAGTGTGTGTGTGTGTGTGTGTGTGTGTGTGTGTGTGTGTGTGTGTGTGTGTGTGAGTGTGAGTGTGAGTGTGAGTGAGTGAGTGAGTAAGTGAGTGTGTGTGTGTGTGTGTGTGTTGGAGACAGGCCTTGACTCGACTGACAGATAAAGTGTTTCACACACGTCTTCCTGCTTTTAACAAGTTCGTTTGCCAATATAATCTTTAAGATATTAGGTTAAACTTATTTGGCTTGCTGTCCACTGGAGAGGGGCTCGATGAAGCAGCTTCAACTCGAGCTCTGATATACCCCCAGTGGCTAAATGTAGGACCTGGTAATTAAAGGGCAAGGTACCTGAGATGAAGGTGGAGTTTGGGGAGGTGGAGGGATACTGGGACAGCTGATACTGGAACAGCTGATGCCAGGGAGAGGTAAGCGGCTGCTTATATAGGCTGTAGGCTGTTGATTGAAAGATTATATTGGCTCGCTCCTCCCTAACTTACGTTTAGGAACTTCATTTAACGAGTTCGTTTGCCCATAGAATCTTTAAGATATTAGGTTAAACTTATTTGGCTTGCTGTCCACTGGAGAGGGGCTCGATGAAGCAGCTTCAACTCGAGCTCTGATATACCCCCCAAAAGTGTTGAATAAATATTTGGGACAGCAAGTTAGAATAACGTGATCAAATACAGGATGCCTAGGAGCATAAGTATGTTACCCGCCAAAAGAGTGGAAATTGAAAGCTGTATGGAGCATGGATGGATACTGCTGCGGCAGTGATGTTTAATGGGGCTCCTGGCTGGAACTGCGTCTCCCTACTATGCCCACCATGTGGGGCTATTAATGGAGCTCCGGCGGGAGCTGTGTTTGAAAGAGTGCCTGCGTTCGTTGTGGAGTGAAACGACATGGGCTTGTGGAAATTTGACTGGGGTACATCTCTCCGCTGCACTGCTGCGGCAGTGACTTTCAGAAATTACTCCTGCGGGAGTATCTTGGGACTGGAGGTTTGAGTACGTGGTTGGAGAACGCCCTGCCACATCCATGACATGGAGCTCCATGGAGTTAGAGAACATAGGGGCTCCAGATGTCACAAATGGGGAAAGAAGGTCCTCGTCCCTAAAGGCAAAACGGGCCACCAGTATCTGAAGCGAAACTCCCTACGCAGCAAGAGGGAGCCTACGGTATACATAGGAAAAGCTACCATCTACCAAAACTACCATCCTTCTGACGCAGGGGGCGGAGATCACGTAAAGACATAATGGCCCGTCGCGTTCAAGGGACGTACGATCCTTGGTACCTCCAGTCCTGTTTTTCGGATAGGAGGGCCCACACTGCGATCCGAACGGGAGAGCCTCCATGGTTAAAAAACATGAAGGATCACACAGCGATTCGGAAAGGGAGAGCCCCCACGGCGCCCGAACGGAAAGCTCATACTGCGATTCGACCGGGAGAGCTCCCGCGTTTCGAAGGAGAGAGCCCCCCCATATGTATAAATAGGGAGTTCGCTTGGCGATCAAAACGGGAGAGCCCACACAGCAAGTCGAACGGAGAGCCTAAGATGCATCTGAACGGGGGAGCCCACACGGCGATTCGGATGGGAGATCCCACTCCAGGAGTGGTAGGTCACGCACATCCAAAAAGGGAGTGCTCTCACTGCATCCAGATGAATACACGCCCTGCGGGGCTAGGTAAGCGGGGAGATGCAAATGGTAGGGTGAAGTGGTCCAGACTCAGAGGGATGCTAGTGTTTGTTGTGCTTGTCTAATGTTATGCAGATCTGAACGAACGTATGTTTAGAAGGGCTGGCATGTTGAGAATAAGCCTGGTTGCTTGACCAGGAGGGCCTGCTGGCTCCCGAACGGGGAACAGTCGTAATTTGGAACAAACAGTCGGGAGGGCTCGCCCCGTTTCTTGACGGGAGCAGCTCACTGTGTCAGACAGGCGAGCTCTATCGGCCGATGAATAGCAAGATTTATGCCGTTGGACCAGGAGGGCCCGTGTTGACTCTGGCGGGAGCCACTCACTGCGCTGGGCGGACGGGCCCTACTAGCTGACGAATGAGGGGCAACAAGATTTGGGAATGCCCAACCAGGAGGGCCCATGTAGCTTCCGACGGGAGCAGCTCACGGCGTATGGCTGATGGGCCCTACCGGCTGACGGTGGAGTGGCGCGTTTTTTGGAAGCCCGGACTGGAGATTACTTGCGGTCCGCTGGGAAATCGATACCTGTTTGATGGGAAAGAGGAAACATAGATGCATGCAATATCCGCTGGGAGACCTATGCTCGCTGGATGAGGAGAGAGAAAACTGAAGCATACTACGTCCGATGGGAGACCAATGCTCGCTGGACGGAAGAGTGTAGAGATAGATGCATGCAACGTCCGCTGGGAGACCAATGCTCGCTGGACGGGAGAGAGTGGAGATAAGTACGTAGTACATCCGCTGGGAGACCAATGCTCGCTGGATGAAAAAGAGTAGAGATAGATGCATGCAACGTCCGCTGGGAGACCAATGCTCGCTGGACAGAGAAGGAAGAAACAGATGCATGCTACGTCCGCTGGGAGACCAATGCTCGCTGAAGAAAAATGAGCTCCTGCAGGAGCAGAGGAGACATCACTGCAGCGGCAGTGGAGAAAATAGCCAGGGAAACAGAAGGCGTGGGACGACCATCGACCTAGAATTTGATTTGGTGATCGGAAGAAAGCCAAATTGAACATGGCGTCTAGGGTTCTTGTTTTGTTAGGAGAAAAAGACCTGAGCGGAGAATGGTTGGGCAGATGCTAAGAATGTCGACGGTTAAAGTTAGCTGAGGCGGCGCACAGGGCACATAGGACGAGCGTGAGCTCTGCCACACAGAAATTACAGACATGGAGGAAGTGGCATTGTTGCCTGTTGCAACGTGATGAATTAAAGCTGTTGCACACTTGTCTACCTGAAACTGAGGTAAAAATCTGGTTACGGTCATTCCTTGTTCGAGGGACATATGAAGTGGATTTTTCTTGGAAAGGAGCTGGATGGGTTGGAAGATCTGGGTTGGTTTGGGGACATTGTGAAGTAGAATGAATGATAGACCTGCAGATGGCGCAAGAAGGGCTTCGAAAGCCTAAGACTCTGTTATATAGTTCGAGGTCCAAGGCTCCCCAGTAAGGACACTGGTTCCAGTGTGACGCGGGCGTCGCATTTAGCTGAAGAAGCTTATGGTATGTATAAAAAATTACTACCTCCGAAAGAGAGACTGAGCTCTGCTATGATAGAGAGGTAGTCATTTAATTCCTTGCGTCTGGCTAAAAATGAAGTGCAAATTACATCTGTGTATCTAGCAAAAGCAACGCAGAATTCTGCAAGTGTGAGAACTCGTTTTGAAGGTTTGTACGGAATTTGTAAGATTTAACGATTTAAGTCAAACGAGCGATGGGATTCATCTTGAGGGACGGAAGTCAGTAGAGAAGAACGATAGTTGCACCAGATAGAATTGGGGAACGGAGATGGGCTGGGACTGGAGGTGGTTCCATGGCGACTGCATTGTTAGGAGCTGGAAGATGGGCTGCTGTTGAGAGTAAATGGGCTGGCAAGCGAATTGTACCTGAGGAGCAAGTGTTAGTGTTGAGAAAAGTAAATGAATGTTGATCAGAGGGTCCCTTTACTGACTGGTGTCCAGTGTTGGGAAGGATACTTTCAAAACGTATTTCCTTACAGAATACATGCCCCAAATTTAATTTGTTACGTTAAGTTACTCAATCTGAGTAACATATTCTGAATACTTGGATTACTTCCACATTGAACTGCATTTTATAAGTGTAGGAATGCGGAATGGTGATGCGGTGGTGACGCGTTGTAGGGATAGCGCTGCCAATAAATCACCTAAAAGCTATCACAAAGAGTCGGCAAAAGTATTGATTATGAATGTCAAATATAGCAAGGATACATTTTAATTGTTTATTAATAAACAAGGGTTTCTGTCTGTGTCACTGTCGCCTGCAAAGATAAAGTTGACGATGCTGACTCGCGATCTTTGCATTATGCTATAGGACGCGCCAGAGAGAAATGTGCAATTTATACGGATTACATAAGCAGAAGGCAGTTTGTTTTGTTTCGTTTTGAATTGTTTAGAGAGTGATTAAACTCGTGAAACAGAAGTATCGTAATGTAATCCATTGATTTCAACAATGTAACTATTCTAAATACCAACTATTTAAATTGTAACTGTAATGGAATACAAATGGGCCTACTCATAATTTGTATTCTGAATACGTAACACCGGTACATGCATTCTGTTACTCCCCAACACTGCTGGTGTCCAAGATGGCTGGCATGGCCTGGGGAGTGGGGCTGACTGCATGAAGTTTGTGAGAGCCGGAGAAGAAGCGGAACTGTTTTTGCGGCCGCTGTTGCTGGCCGGGTGGAAATACCGGCGGACCAGGAAGTGCGAGCCGCGGCGGCGCCGGCGGTCTTTGGATTGTGTGGGTTCGAAAACGCCAAACGGGAGAGAAACGGAGGTAGACGAGGTGCTAGTCTTACTTTTATAAAATGTTGAAGTGTTTGATAGAATGCTGGAACTGTAAGAACTGATGAAAAGATCGTAGAGTTGAGCTTTGATGATCTGCAGGAGATATGGATTCCGGAGCTGTGTTACGAACAAACGTTCTCTCAGTGTTACGAACAAACGTTCTCTCAGCGTTACGAACAAACGTTCTCTCAGCGTTACGAACAAACATTCTCTCAGTGTTACGAACAAACATTCTCTCAGTGTTACGAACAAACGTTCTCTCAGCATTACGAACAAACGTTCTCTCAGCGTTACAAACAAACATTCTCTCAGCGTTACGAACAAACGTTCTCTCAGCGTTACGAACAAACGTTCTCTCAGCGTTACGAACAAACGTTCTCTCAGCGTTGCGAACAAACGTTCTCTCAGTGTTACGAACAAACATTCTCTCAGTGTTACGAACAAACGTTCTCTCAGCGTTGCGAACAAACGTTCTCTCAGCGTTACGAACAAACATTCAGTGTTACGAACAAACGTTCTCTCAGCATTACGAACAAACGTTCTCTCAGCGTTACGAACAAACGTTCTCTCAGCGTTACGAACAAACGTTCTCTCAGCGTTACGAACAAACGTTCTCTCAGCGTTACGAACAAACGTTCTCTCAGCGTTGCGAACAAACGTTCTCTCAGAGTTACGAACAAACGTTCTCTCAGCGTTACGAACAAACGTTCTCTCAGCGTTACGAACAAACATTCTCTCAGCGTTACGAACAAACGTTCTCTCAGCGTTGCGAACAAACGTTCTCTCAGCGTTACGAACAAACATTCTCTCAGTGTTACGAACAAACGTTCTCTCAGCATTACGAACAAACGTTCTCTCAGCGTTACGAACAAACGTTCTCTCAGCGTTACGAACAAACGTTCTCTCAGCGTTACGAACAAACGTTCTCTCAGCGTTACGAACAAACGTTCTCTCAGCGTTGCGAACAAACGTTCTCTCAGAGTTACGAACAAACGTTTTCTCAGAGTTACGAACAACGTTCTCTCAGCGTTACGAACAAACGTTCTCTCAGCGTTACGAACAAACGTTCTCTCAGCGTTACGAACAAACGTTCTCTCAGCGTTACGAACAAACGTTCTCTCAGCGTTACGAACAAACGTTCTCTCAGCGTTGCGAACAAACGTTCTCTCAGAGTTACGAACAAACGTTTTCTCAGAGTTACGAACAAACGTTCTCTCAGCGTTACAAACAAACGTTCTCTCAGCGTTGCGAACAAACGTTCTCTCAGAGTTACGAACAAACGTTTTCTCAGAGTTACGAACAAACGTTCTCTCAGCGTTACGAACAAGCGTTTTCTCAGCGTTACGAACAAACGTTCTCTCAGCGTTACGAACAAACATTCTCTCAGCGTTACAAACAAACTTTCTCTCAGCGTTACGAACAAACTTTCTCTCAGCGTTACGAACAAACGTTCTCTGTGTTACGAACAAACGTTCTCTCAGAGTTACGAACAAACGTTCTCTCAGCGTTACAAACAAACATTCTCAGCGTTACGAACAAACATTCTCTCAGCGTTACGAACAAACGTTCTCTCAGCGTTACGAACAAACGTTTTCTCAGAGTTACGAACTAACGAGCGTTAAGAGAATATCTGATCTTCAATAATGTTCTCCAAACATTAGCACAAAAACATTTTTTATACTTCGTTCATGGAACGTTTTTATCTGAAATGTTTCAGTTGAACATTCTGTCGTTCTTTAAATGTTACTGGTTTCGGAATGTTCAGAGAACATTCAAATGTAACGTTCCAGAATGTTTGAAGAATGATACAGTTTGATCATTAGCGTTCACAAAAATATTTAAAAAAACTATTCAGTAATGTTTAAAATGTTTTCATTCCTCACCGGGAACAGTAGCGTAACGTTCGTGGACGCGTCACTGACAGGAACAGTGTTGTGTGGATCTGAGGAACACCTGTGATTCGCTGATCCCTCATCCGTCACGTGGAGAGCACAAGCTTCTGAATTATTAACCCGGAGGTCAAAGGTCAGAGCAAAGGTCACAGGAACACTTCTGAGGAAGAAATCTGATGAGATGCAGAAGGGTTCAGTGTTCGCACGAAACAAGATGAAGGATGTGTTACGCTCAGTCGCTTTAAGTTTGTTTGTTTTCAGTAAAAAAAGTCTCGCGTTCATCAGGAGAAATAAACGCAGACTCAGATCCGTCACATGTTCAGTTCATCAGGAGAAATAAACGCAGACTCAGATCCGTCACATGTTCAGTACATCAGGAGCGGAGGAAGAGTTTGAGTCAGTCTTCATTTAATCTCATCGCTGTCCTTACGAGAACATCCAGACTACACAATAGAAGAACTCGAACTTAGTCTGTGCTTCAGACGTGCTGTTACTGTTGTGTTCTTTTCTGTTGTGTTGTGATATGTTTGGTTCTGTTGGGTTGTGTTTGTTGTGTTGTGTGCTGTTGTGATATGGTTGGTTGTGTTTGTTGTGTTATGTTCTGTTGTGTTCTTTTCTGTTGTGTTCCATCTTTTCTGTTGTTCTGTTGTGTTTGTTGTGTTCTGTTGTGTTGTGTTTGTTGTGTTGTTTTGTGTTCTGTTTACCTGTCGTCTCATTAATGAACTCATTAGTTCTGCTTCATTCTCTCTGTTCTCGTCAGCGTTTGTGATTGTTTGGATTCTCTCTGAGAGAGAGAGAGAGAGAGAGAGAGAGAGAGAGAGAGAGAGAGAGAGAGAGAGAGAGAGAGAGTGTGTGTGTGTGTGTGTGTGTGTGTGTGTGTGTGTGTGTGTGTGGGCGGGTTTATGTGGTTTATGAGGACACAAATTTGTATAATGACATGTGTATTACACTGGTATTACAACTTATGGGTGGTTTATGGGGACATGTCAAAAGTCCTCATAAATCAAATGGCTTAAAAAACATAAAAAACAATGTTTTATTAAAAAATTAAAAATCCAGCATGTCTCCTGTAAGGGGTAGGTTTAGGGATAGGGGCAGTGTAGGGGGATAGAATATATAGTTTGTCCAGTATAAAAACCATTACGCCTATGGAGAGTCCTCATAATGCTGTTGCACCAACATGTGTGTGTGTGTGTGTGTGTGTGTGTGTGTGTGTGTGTGTGTGTTCATGCCACGACAGGTTCTTCTGCTTCCGTCTCTGTGAACAGGGAATGACGGGAATGTGTTACTAAATTCCCAAACTCTGGATGTGAGAATGTTGACTTTGAACGTGAAAGTATTGATTATATCCGGAGTCTCGAGCTGATCGATCACATTATTGATCAGAGATCTCGCTGGAACACTAATGCCTTTAATCAACCGCTTACAACACAATACTGCTGCTTTAACACACACACACACACACACACACACACACACACACACACACACACACACACACACACACACACACACACACACACACACACACACGTGCATTTTCTAGGCTGTCTGTTGTGATGTGACTAGTGTAGACATACGTGTGTGTGTGTGTGTGTGTGTGTGTGTGTGTGTGTGTGTGTTTGTGTTACATGTCTAAATTAAAATAAAAATGATGTATGTGTTGCACGTGTGTGTATGTGTTGCACGTGTGTGTGTGTGTGTGTGTGTGTGTGTGTGTGAGAGAGAGAGAGAGAGAGAGGAGAGAGAGAGAGAGAGAGAGAGAGAGAGAGAGAGAGAGGAGAGAGAGAGAGAGAGAGAGGCTCCGCCCCCTATGCAGGAGTTTCGTCGCGTTGCTTCAGTCTGATCAGATCACAGTCACGCACTGTCTCTCACACACACACACACACACTCTGTGAACGAACACACACACGTGTGTCTTCTGAGGGAATCTAGCTGCTCGGATGTGTCCGTCTCTGCTGTTCCACTGCTGGTGAGTGAAGCGTTCTCTTCTGTCACGCGTGGTTCTAGATTCATAAACCAGAACGCATCTTTGATCTGGATCCGCAGAATCGGATTAAGATTCAGATCGATTCGAAACGGACGGGTTTCAGTCGCGCGCATCTCTGTCATGATGTCGATCTCAGATTCATTCATTCATTGATGTGTGTGTGTGTGTGTGTGTGTGTGTGTGTGTGTGTGTGTGTGTGTGTGTGTGTGTGTGTGTGTGTGTGTGTGTGTGTGTGTGTGTGTGTGTGTGTGTGTGTGACTGAAAGCGGAGGCATATGGACTCGCCCTAACGCGTGTTTATGATGGGCTAGTGTGTTTCTGAACGCGCGCGCGACGCGATATAACGCGCACTTGTGTTGTTGATTGACATTCCCATTTCTGTAGCGTGTAAACAGACGCGAAGTTGTTTCCGACACGGAATTAAAAATAAAAATGTAATTGTGACTTTTTAAATCTCACATTCAATTAGTAGCCTATGAGATGTTCTCTCAATTGCAAGTTTATCTCACACATCTCAAAATTGAATTCACAAATTCCGAGATATACAATCGCAATTCTGCAGAAGAAAAAAACAATAATCATCCGTGGCGGAAACAACCTTGTAATCTGATTATCAATTTACCATGGTAGCTATAGTCTCTACCATGAAATATATGCTATTTTTATCATGACTGTGAACTTTTACAAAAGATTCAGACTGTCATTTTTTTGTTTTGTTTGTTTTCTGGTTATCACATTTTCACAACACTTACTGCATAACTTTGGTAAAGGTCACCATGCTTAATTAATTCTGGAAGGAGTTAAGTTATGTTTAACTCTTTTAAATCTATGGCTTCATGCTGAGCTAGTCTGAACTAAACTCTGAAACACATTTGATCATCAGTTTAACACACTCCTGATCATCAGTTTAACACACTCCCGATCATCAGTTTAACACACTCCTGCATGTTTGATCTGGCTGACAGTGAGTGTGTGCTGGTGTTCAGGTGTGTGTGACACTCAGGAAGAGTTTGAAGCTGTCGTTGTCTTCACCCTTCCCCCTGCACCGCTTCTGAAGGCCAAAACATGCATTGTTCAGTGTTTTCAGCTGCTGGGAACAAAGACCTTCTCCTCCTCCTGTTGTGTCTTGGGTTTTGACTTGTCAAACTTGTTGCCAGTGAGTCTAACAGCATGACTCGACCCACATTCCCCTCGACACTCGACCTGCCCTGAGCAAACACTGAGCTAACACTGAGCTAACACTGAGCAACACTGAGCTAACCCTAACCCTGAGTAAACCCCGAGTAAACCCCAAGCTAAACCCCGAG
>JAZAVI010001110.1:0-15720 GCA_036326025.1 Chrosomus eos | reverse complement strand
AGAGGTGGATTTATAGAAAAAAGAAAGAAAGATGGATTTAGTTAAAAAAATGAAAAAAATTGGTTTTTAATATAAAGAGAGAAAAAAAGAAAGTGGGATTAGTTAGAAGAAAGTAGTTGTTAGAAGAAAAGAAAGAAAGATAGTTAGTTGAAAGAAAAAAGAAAAGATTAGTTAGAAGAAAGAAGATAGATTAGTTAGAAAGAAAGAAAAAATTATTTAGAAAGAAAGAAAGATATATAGTTAGAATGAAAAAAAAAGATTAGTTAGAAAAAAAGGGAAAGAAAGATATGTTAGTTAGAAAGAAAGAAAGTTAGTTTCTTTTTTTGAGAGAAATATAGATTGGGTTAGAAAAAGAAAGAAAAAAGATTAGGTAAAAAAAAAGAAGAAAAGATAGATAGTAATAGAAAATAGATAGATAGATGATAGATAGATAGATAGATAGATAGAAAGAAGAAGTTTAGTTAGAAAGAAAGATAGATAGATTAGTTAGAAAGAAAGATAGATTAGTTAGAATGAAAGAAAGATAGATTAGTAAGAAAGAAAGATAGATTAGTTAGAAA
Organism: Chrosomus eos; assembly: GCA_036326025.1. Classification (NCBI taxonomy): domain Eukaryota; kingdom Metazoa; phylum Chordata; class Actinopteri; order Cypriniformes; family Leuciscidae; genus Chrosomus; species Chrosomus eos. The sequence continues at coordinate 15,160 of JAZAVI010001110.1, read as the reverse complement.
GAAAGATAGATTCGTTAGAAAGAAAGAAAGAAAGATTTAGTTAGAAAGGAAGAAAGATAGATTAGTTAGAAAGAAAGAAAGATAGATAGATAGATTAGTTAGAAAAAAGAAAGAGATTAGTTAGAAAGAAAGAAAGATAGATTAGTTAGAAAGAAAGAAAGAAAGAAAGAAAGAAAGAAAGAAAGAAAGAAAAATATGATTAGTTAGAAAGAAAGATAGATTAGTTAGAAAGAAAGATAGATTAGTTAGAAAGAAAGATAGATTAGTTAGAAAGAAAAGAAAGATAGATTAGTTAGAAAGAAAGAAAGATAGATTAGTTAGAAAGAAAGACAGATTAGTTAGTATGAAAGAAAGATAATTATTAGAAAGAAAGAAAGATAGATTAGTTAGAAGAAAGAAAGATAGATTATTAGAAAGAAAGATAATTAGTTAAAAGAAAGAAAGATAGATTAGTTAGAAAGAAAGATAGATTAGTTAGAAAGAAAGAAAGAAAGATTAGTTAGTTAAAGAAAGATAGATAGATTGTTAGAAAGAAAGAAATAAAGATTAGTTTGAAAAAGAAAGAAAGAAAGAAGATAGATTAGTTAAAGAAAGAAAGATAGATTAGTTAGAAAGAAAAGAAAGATAGATTATTAGAAAGAGAAGATAGATTAGTAGAAAAAGTAAAAGAAAGAAGATTAGTTAGAAAGAAAGATGATTGTTAGAAAGAAAGAAAGAAAGATAGATTAGTTAGAAAGAAAGATAGATTAGTTAGAAAGAAGAAAAATAGATTAGTTAGAAAGAAAGAAAGATAGATAGATTAGTTAGAAAAAATAAAGAAATAGTTAGAAGAAAGAAAGAAAAGAAAGATAGATTAGTTAGAAAGAAAAGATAGATTAGTTAGAAAGAAATAAAAAAATAGATTAGTTAGAAAGAAAAGATAAGATTAGTTAGAAAGAAAGATAGATAGATTAGTTAGAAAGAAAGATAGATTGAGTAAGAAAGAAAGAGATTAGTTAGAAAGAAAGAAAGATAGATTAGTTAGAAAGAAAGAAAGAGAAAGATAGATAGATGTTAGAAAGAAAGAAAGATAGATTAGTTAGAAAGAAAGAAAGATAGATTAGTTAGAAAGAAAAGAAAGATAGATTATTAGAAAGAAAAAGATAGATTTGTTGGAAGAAAAGAAAGATAGATTAGTTAGAAAGAAAGAAATGATTAGTTAGAAAGAAAGAAGATAGATTAGTTAGAAAAGAAAGATAGATTAGTTTAGAAAGAAAGAAAGATAGATTAGTTAGAAAGAAAGAAAGATAGATTAGTTAGAAAGAAAGAAAGATTAGTTAGTAGAAAGAAAGAAGATAGATTAGTTAAAAGAAAGATAGATTAGTTAGAAAGAAAGAAAGAAAGATTAGTTAGAAAGAAAGATAGATAGATTAGTTAGAAAGAAATAGATTAGATTATAGAAAGAAAAGATAGATTAGTTAGAAAGAAAATGATTAGTTAGAAAGAAAGAAGATGTTGGAAAGAAAAATTAGATTAGTTAGAAAGAAAGATAGATTAGTTAGAAAGAAAGAAAGATAGATTAGTTAGAGAAAGAAAAGATAGTTAGTAGAAGAAAAGAAAGAGATTAGTTAGAAAGAGAAATGAAAAGAAGATTAGTTAAGAAAGAAAGAAAGATAGTTAGTTAGAAAGAAAGATAGATAATTAGTTAGAAAGAAAGAAAGAGATTAGTTAGAAAGAAAGATAGAGTTAGTTAGAAAGAAAGAAAATAGATTAGAAAAGAAAGAAAAGATAGATTAGTTAAAAGAAAGATAGATTAGTTAGAAAGAAAGAAAGAAAGAAGATAGATTAGTTAGAAAGAAAGATAGATAGATTAGTTAGAAAGAAAGAAAGTAAGATTAGTTAGAAAGAAGAAAGATAGTTAAAGAAAGAAAGATAGATTAGTTTAGAAAGAAAGAAAGATAGATTAGTTAGAAAGAAAAAAGATAGATTAGTTAGAAAGAAAGATAAGATTAGTTAGAAAGAAAAGAAAGAGATAGATTAGTTAGAAAGAAAGATAGATTAGTTAGAAAAGAAAGAAAGGAAAGATAGATTAGTTAGAAAGAAAGATAGATTAGTTAGAAAGAAAGAAATAATAGATTAGTTAGAAAGAAAGAAAGAAGAAATAGATTAGTTAGAAAAAAGAAAGAGATTAGTTAGAAAGAAAGAAAGAAAGAGAAGATAGATTAGTTAGAAGAAAAAGATAGATTAGTTAGAAAGAAAAAAAATGATTAGTTAGAAAGAAAGATAGATTAGTTAGAAAGAAAAGAAAGATAGGATTAGTTAGAAAGAAAGATAGATTAGTTAAGAAAGAAAGAATTAGTTAGAAAGAAAGAAAGATAGATTTAGTTAGAAAGAAAAAAGAAAAGAAAAGAAGATAGATTAGTTAGAAAGAAAGAAAGATAGATTAGTTAGAAAGAAAGAAAGATAGATTAGTTAGAAAGAAAGAATAGATTAGTTAGAAAGAAAGATAGATAGATTGTTAGAAAGAAAGAAATGATAGAAAAGTTAGTTAGAAAGAAAGAAAGATAAGTTAGAAAAGAAAGAAGATAGATTAGTTAAAAGAAAGAAAGAGAAAGAAAAAGAAAGATTAGTTAGAAAGAAAGAAAGATAGATTAGTTAGAAAGAAGAAGATAGATTAGTTAGAAAGAAAAGATAGATTTATTGAATGAAAGAAAGATAGATTAGTTAGAAAGAAAGAAAGATTTAGTTAGAAAGAAAGATAGATAGATTAGTTAGAAAGAAAGATAGATTAGTTAGAAGAAAGAAAGAAAGATAGATTAGTAAGAAGAAAATAGATTAGTTAGAAGAGAAAGATAGATTGTTAGAAAGAAAGATAGATAGATTAGTTAGAAAGAAAATAGATAGTAGAAAGAAAAATAGATTAGTTAGAAAGAAAGAAAGATAGAAATTAGTTAGAAAAAATAAAGAGAATGTTAGAAAGAAAGAAAGAAAGATAGATTAGTTAGAAAGAAAGACAGATTAGTTAGTATGAAAGAAAGATAGATTATTTAGAAAGAAAGAAAGATAGATTAGTTAGAAAGAAAGATAGATAGATTAGTTAGGAAAGAAAGATAATTAGTTAAAAAGAAAGAAAGATAGATTAGTTAGAAATAAAGATAGATTCGTTAGAAAGAAAGAAAGAAAGATAGATTTAGTTAGAAAGGAAGAAAGATAGATTAGTTAGAAAGAAAGAAAGATAGATAGATTAGTTAGAAAAAAGAAAGAGATTAGTTAGAAAGAAAGAAAGAAAGATAGATTAGTTAGAAAGAAAGAAAGAAAAATAGATTAGTTAGAAAGAAAAGAAAGATAGATTAGTTAGAAAGAAAGAAAGATTAGTTAGAAAGAAAGAAAGATATATTAGTTAGAATGAAAGAAAGATTAGTTAGAAAGAAAGAAAGAAAGATATGTTAGTTAGAAAGAAAGAAAGTTAGTTTCTTTCTTTGAGAGAAATATAGATTAGGTAGAAAAAGAAAGAAAAAAAGATTAGGTAGAAAGAAAAAAGATAGATAGATGATAGATAGATAGATAGATAGATAGATAGATAGATAGATAGATAGATAGATAGATAGATAGATAGATAGATAGATAGATAGATAGATAGATAGATAGATAGATGGATTAGTTAGAAAGAAAGAAAGATAGATTAGTTAGAAAGAGAGATAGATAGATTAGTTAGAAAGAAAGAAAGATAGATTAGTTAGAAAGAAAGAAAGATTAGTTTGAAAGAAAGATAAATAGATTAATTAGAAAGCAAGATAGATAGATTAGTTAGAAAGAAAGAAAGATTAGTTAGAAAGATAGATAGTTAGAAAGAAAGAAAGATAGATAAGTAAGAAAAAAAGATTAGTTAGAAAGAAAGATAGATAGATTAGTTAGAAAGAAAGATAGATTAGTTAGAAAGAAAGATAGATTAGTTAGAAAGATAGATAGAATAGTTAGAAAGATAGATAGAATAGTTAGAAAGAAAGAAAGAAAGAAAGATAGATTAGTTGGAAAGAAAGATATATTAGTTGGAAAGAAAGAAAGATAGATAGATTAGTTGGAAAGAAAAATATATTAGTTAGAAAGAAAAAAATAGATTAGTTAGAAAGAAAGAAAGAAAGAAAGAAAGAAAGATTGGTTAGAAAGAAAGAAAGAAAGATAGATTAGTTAGAAAGATATATAGATTAGTTAGAAAGAAAGATACATTAGAAAGATAGATAGTTAGAAAAAGATAGATTAGTTAGAAAGAAAGATTAGTTAGAAAGATACAAAGATTTGTTTGAAAGAAATGTAGATTGGTTAGAAAGAGAAAGAAAGATTAGTTAGAAAGAAAGATAGATAAGAAAAAAGATTAGTTTGAAAGAAAGATAGATTAGTTAGAAAGAAAGATAGATATATTAGTTAGAAAGAAAGATAGATTAGTTAGAAATAAAAAAGATAGATTAGTTAGAAAGATAGATAGATAGATAGATAGATAGATAGATTAGTTAGAAAGAAAGAAAGATAGATTAGTTAGATTAGTTAGAAAGAAAGAAAGATAGATTAGTTAGAAAGAAAGAGATTAGTTAGAAAAAAAGATAGTTAGAAAGAAAGATAGATAAGTAAGAAAAAAAGATTAGTTAGAAAGAAAGATAGATTGATTAGTTAGAAAGAAAGATAGATTAGTTAGAAAGAAAGATAGAAAGAAAGATAGATTAGTTGGAAAGAAAGATATATTAGTTGGAAAGAAAGAAAGAAAGATAGATTAGTTGGAAAGAAAAATATATTAGTTAGAAAGAAAGATAGATTAGTTGGAAAGAAAGAAAGATAGATTAGTTAGAAAGAAAAAAATAGATTAGTTAGTGTTACGTCCTTAGGGACGTTTATACTGTTTTTTTTCGGGGTTTTGTGTTTCTCTTTTGTCTCTCTTTCTTTCGCTTTTACAGGCCGTCGCTGATTGGCTGTAATGTCTGTCAGTCACTCGTAACGAGACGAGTGAGTTTATCTGAGGGCGGGATCATCATCAGCACGATGCGGGACACCTGGAGAAGTCCTACTTAAGATGTATGCTAACAGCGGGAACGGGGAGAGACTTTTGATTTTACAGAGAGAGACTTTTGGTTTTTGTTTTTGAGCTGTTTTGTTTTCTCTCCTGTGGATTTAGTTTTGTTAAACGTTTGCTTTGTCTGTCATGTTACGTTTACCTTTTTGAACTGAGTGCTCCCTGAAACTTCTCATTCGAGAGTGTTGATTCTGTTAAACAGCTTTGCAAGGCTGGGTTAGTCGGGAAGGGGAAGGGAATAGGTAAGAATGTCACGTGACATACATTTTGCACACTTAGTTGTCTTTTCTGTCTATATTCACTAGGTTAGCGGTTTGTGCCACCCTCTGTATTTTTGTTTTTATTAATTAGTGTAGTTTAGATACGGCGTCTAGGACGTTGAAGACTTTTTCTTTAACCTTTTGTTGTAGTCTAGGTTTAGATTGAAATGGTTTGGTTAGTTTTTGTTTTGCTTATGTTATTTTCATTTGTTTGGCACAAATCCTATTTTCCCTTTTGCCCGTTTCACATGTAACAAGTTATTTCTCTCTATTAAATTATTTCTTGTTCTAATTTTGAGTGTGTCTCTCGTGTTTTCTCAACTCGCAAAGTGGTCCATAGAGACGGTTGACTGAACTGGTCTTGTGTTCCCCTTCTAATATCCCCTAGACGGGTGAGAGCCAAAGAAGGGACGTAACATAATGGGGGCTCATCCGGGATTATAATCCAACTGAATTAACAAATAACCAGTTCATGATAACGTCTCTTGTATCACTGCGTGAGGTGAGAACTCGTAAGCGCGTGGAATTCGTACGTGCGGTTGTTCGGCGTCATAATAGTAACGATGTTTAGTTTGGAAAAGTTTCTTGAGAATCCCTCACTAGAAGAATTAGATAGTTGTAGGAAGGATGATTTGTTAATGATAGCAAATCATTTTCAGTTTTCGGTGAATAAGCAGTCTCTTAAAAAAGAGATTAAGTCTGTGGTATGTAGTCGATTGGTAGAGATGAATGTGCTTACGTTGCAGGAGGAGGTAGCTGGAGTTGCGGACAGTGGGGAGGTGAGTAGGCCTACGTTTGGTGGGAGGGGGAATGTGAGTCAGGGGGGACTAACGCCTACGGCGGAGGTTGAGGCTGAGGCTAGGGCGGGATTACCTCCCTTTGATCCATTCTCGCCTACATCGGTTTGCTCAAAAGGGGATGCGAAACTGAAAGTTCGTTTGGCCCGTTTGCAGTTTGAGTCGCAGGAGAAGGTGCAGGCTCGGCAGGCGGAGATGGATTTAAAACTACAAGTTCGTAAACTTGAGATCGAGGCGGATACGCAGGTCAGAATGCGACAGCTGGAGCTTGACGCAATGCGAATTGTGGGGGGCTCCGCTGCGCGACCAGGTTCCCCTCGGGTTAGTTCCGCTGCCACTGTTGCCCATGCTCCCTTGGTGGTCCCTACTCCTACTGTTGCTCCAGCGACTGCTTCCTCCGTAGCAACCGAGTCGTTCGATGTTGGTAAAAATGTTACACTACTGCCACATTTTCGTGAGACCGAAGTAGATTCCTATTTTAGTGCCTTTGAGCGCATTGCTGTGTCTTTTCGTTGGCCAAAAGATTGTTGGGCTTTGTTACTGCAATGCCGGTTAGTTGGTAAAGCGATGGAGGTTTTCTCTACCCTGTCCTTAGAGGATAGTTTGAATTATGACGCTGTAAAACTAGCAATTTTACGTGCTTACGAGTTAGTTCCAGAAGCATACAGACAGAAATTTAGAGGCCATAAGAAAAGCTCGACTCAGACATTTGTTGAATTTTCAAGAGAGAAGGCTCTTCTCTTTGATAAATGGTGTAGTGCAACTAAGGTTGAGGGTTTCAATTCCTTAAGGGAATTGATTCTGCTTGAGGAGTTTAAGAGTTGTTTACCCGAGCGGGTGGTCGTCTATTTGAACGAACAGAAGGTTAATGCGTTGGCACCTGCTGCTGTTCTAGCGGATGAGTTTATGCTCACTCATAAGGGTGCATTTTTTGTGTCGCGTACTGAAAAGAACGTGACCGCTGTTTCATCTCGAGCTCAGGGTTCTATTCGGGAAAAATCTGGCGTGTTGAATTCGAAAGAGACCAAGAATTGTTTTTATTGCCATAAACCCGGACATCTGATTGCTGACTGCCCGGTGCTGATGCGTAAACAGCAATCTAAGGAACCAAAAAGTGTTGCGTTTGTGGAGACTGTACCGCCATCGGAACTATCGTGTGGTATTGAGAGTTTTGATGTAAATTATGAACCTTTCGTTATGCCAGGATTTGTTTCGTTGTCTGGAAAGGAAGAGGATAGGAGAAAAATCTCTATTCTCCGAGATACAGGTGCCATGCAATCAATTATGCTGTCTGATGCGTTACCGTTCTCTGATGTATCATATTGTGGCTCAAACATTTTGATTCGTGGGATCGAAATGCAAGTTGTGTCTGTTCCTTTGCATCAGGTGCATTTACAATGTACACTTGTTTCAGGGCTCGTACGAGTGGGAATTCGTAGTTCACTCCCTGTAAAAGGAATTACATTCATCTTAGGAAACGATTTGGCTGGAGGCAAAGTTTTGCCAGCTCCAGAGGTGACTGACGTTCCGTATGTTTGCCCAATTATGGATGATGTCAGTAATTTGCACCCTGAAGTGTTTTCTGCTTGTGCAGTTACTCGTGCTCAGTCAGCTAAAACAGTGCGCGAAGTTGATTTGGCTGACTCGCTGATCGGATCCTTCTTGTCGGATGATGTAAAAACTTCTGAAACTGAGATGGGTTCTGTAAACGCTCCTAAGGTGAAAAAGTCAGAAAATTGGCTAGAGGGTTTGAAGTCATTAGATTTACCCATAACTCGTTCGCAGATCGTTATGGCACAAAACGATGATCTCTCTTTGAGAAAGTGTTTGTCAGCTGTAGTTAGCGCTGAAGCTGCCAAGAAAAGAAATACAGCATACTTTGTAGACCAGGGTTTACTTATGCGTAAGTGGTGTTCTAAGGTTGAGGAGGATTTGGATTGGAACGTGGTATATCAGGTGGTGGTTCCAATCCAATATCGTTCTCAGGTGTTACGGTTGGCACACGAACATTTCCTGTCTGGACATTTGGGGGTAACAAAAACTTACCAACGTATCCTCCAGTATTTTTTTTGGCCTGGGTTAAAACGAGACGTTGTAAAATTTTGCCGTACGTGTCACACTTGCCAGATTGCGGGAAAGCCGAACCAGGTCATCTCACCCGCTCCACTGTCTCCGATCCCGGTTATAGGAGAAGCGTTTGAAGAGGTATTGGTTGACTGCGTCGGTCCATTACCGAAAACGAAAGCAGGTAATCAATATCTATGTACAATAATGTGTAGAGCGACTAGATTTCCTGAGGCTGTTCCATTGCGGAAAATAACGGCTCCTGTAATTCTGAAAACGTTGACTAAGTTCTTTTCTACGTTTGGACTCCCGAAAGTAGTTCAAACAGACCAAGGTACAAATTTCTTGTCGCGAGTGTTTACCCAAACGTTAAAATCTTTGTCTATTGAGCACCGAGTTTCTAGTGCCTATCACCCAGAAAGCCAGGGTGTGATCGAAAGGTTTCATCAGACTTTAAAGTCCATGCTACGAAAATTCTGTATGGACACGACTAAAGACTGGGATGAAGGAATTCCTTTAGTATTGTTTGCCGTACGTGAGAGTGTGCAAGAATCGCTCGGTTTTAGTCCCGCCGAGTTGGTTTTCGGACATACTCTTCGGGGACCGCTTAAGGTTTTGAAAGATCAAATGATGGATAGTAAAAATGAGAAGAAAACGAATGTCCTTGATTACGTTAGTCAATTTCGAGAGAAGCTGCACAGTGCGTGTGATCTTGCGCGTAACTTCTTAAAAGGTACGCAGTTAGAGATGAAGGTCGATTTGACAGAAACGCTGTGGCACGGTCATTTCAGCCTGATGACAAGGTTGTGGTATTATTGCCAATACCAGGGTCTGCATTATCTGCTAGATTTACTGGGCCCTACCGTGTAGTTAAGAAACTCAGTGATACAGACTATGTGATTTCCACTCCCGACAGAAGGCGTAGGACACGTGTTTGTCATATTAACATGCTTAAAGCATATTATGATCGTGATCATTGTGAATCTGTTAAATCGTTACCAGACAGTGCAGTTGTCTTAATCACATCTAAAGTTTCTTCTGTTCTAGAAGGTGACCGGAAGGAGGATGAGGATGAGGATGGACTGGTATTGAGAAATACTCCACAACAATGTAGTAAATTGGGAAACTCCGCTATTCTGTCCAATTTGTCGTCTCATTTATCTTCTCTACCTAACGCGCAACGGCAGGACGTGGCTGTTCTCATAACATCTTTTCCCGTTCTGTTCTCCGATGTACCATCCCAGACTGGAGTGTTACAGCATGATATTGACGTTCGAGATGCAAAGCCAATAAAGCAGCATCCTTATCGAGTTAACGAGGTTAAGAGGGCCGCAATGAATACAGAAACTGACTATTTGTTAGAGAACGGTTTAGCTCGCCATAGTTATAGTCCGTGGAGTTCCCCATGTCTTCTCGTTAAGAAACCTGATGGTTCGTTTCGTTTCTGCACGGACTACCGAAAAGTCAATGCTGTCACCGTGCCCGATTGTTATCCGCTCCCTAGAATGGAGGATTGCGTTGACAGTATCGGTTCTGCTAGGTTCGTTAGCAAACTTGACTTACTTAAAGGATACTGGCAGGTACCTTTAACCCCACGCGCATCCGACATATCTGCTTTCGTGACTCCGAATTGCTTTCTACAATATCATGTTATGGCGTTCGGGTTACGAAACGCACCAGCTACATTTCAGCGGTTGGTTCAAACTGTTCTCGCTGGTGTACCAAATTGCAAGGCATATTTGGATGACTTGGTAATCTTTTCTGATGACTGGAAAGAGCATTTGTCTTTGTTGCGTACCGTGTTTAAACGTTTAGAGAGTGCATCGTTAACACTTAACCTTGCAAAGTGTGTGTTTGGTCAGGCCACTGTGACCTATTTGGGAAAGCATGTGGGAAATGGGCAAGTAAAGCCGGTAGAAGAGAAAGTTGCTGCTATTACTAAGTTTCCTGTTCCTGTTACGCGGCGAGAGTTAAGGAGATTTTTGGGTATGATTGGTTACTACCGAAGTTTTTGTAAGAATTTTGCTACGGTGGTAACTCCTCTCACTAATCTTCTTAGCCCTAAGCAGACTTTTGCCTGGACTGATGAATGCCAGGTTGCATTTGAAAATGCTAAGGCTTTGATGTGTACCAGTCCCGTTCTAGCAGCCCCACAGTTTGATCAGGGGTTCAAGCTGGAGGTTGACGCAAGCGCAGTCGGCGCTGGGGCAGTCCTGATTCAGGAGGGTACGGATGGTGTGGATCATCCAGTTTGTTTCTTTTCCCGTAAATTCAACAAACACCAAGCAAATTATTCCACCATCGAAAAGGAAACTCTAGCATTGTTATTGGCGTTACAGTTCTTTGAGGTCTATTTGGGTTCTTCCAGTTTTCCTACCATTGTGTTTACTGATCACCATCCCCTTGTGTTTCTGTCTCGCATGTATAATGCGAACCAACGCTTGATGCGCTGGGCTTTGTTCGTGCAGAATTATCACTTGGAAATTCGTCACAAGAAGGGTTCAGAGAACATTCTTGCTGATACTCTTTCTAGAGCTTGAGTTCAGGTATGATGTCTGTGCTTCTGCTTACTTTATATGATGTTTAGTGTATAATTATATATATATATATATATAACTTTTTTTTATCAAACGTTGAGTTTGATCTTAATTGTGGGGGTGTTACGTCCTTAGGGACGTTTATACTGTTTTTTTTCGGGGTTTTGTGTTTCTCTTTTGTCTCTCTTTCTTTCGCTTTTACAGGCCGTCGCTGATTGGCTGTAATGTCTGTCAGTCACTCGTAACGAGACGAGTGAGTTTATCTGAGGGCGGGATCATCATCAGCACGATGCGGGACACCTGGAGAAGTCCTACTTAAGATGTATGCTAACAGCGGGAACGGGGAGAGACTTTTGATTTTACAGAGAGAGACTTTTGGTTTTTGTTTTTGAGCTGTTTTGTTTTCTCTCCTGTGGATTTAGTTTTGTTAAACGTTTGCTTTGTCTGTCATGTTACGTTTACCTTTTTGAACTGAGTGCTCCCTGAAACTTCTCATTCGAGAGTGTTGATTCTGTTAAACAGCTTTGCAAGGCTGGGTTAGTCGGGAAGGGGAAGGGAATAGGTAAGAATGTCACGTGACATACATTTTGCACACTTAGTTGTCTTTTCTGTCTATATTCACTAGGTTAGCGGTTTGTGCCACCCTCTGTATTTTTGTTTTTATTAATTAGTGTAGTTTAGATACGGCGTCTAGGACGTTGAAGACTTTTTCTTTAACCTTTTGTTGTAGTCTAGGTTTAGATTGAAATGGTTTGGTTAGTTTTTGTTTTGCTTATGTTATTTTCATTTGTTTGGCACAAATCCTATTTTCCCTTTTGCCCGTTTCACATGTAACAAGTTATTTCTCTCTATTAAATTATTTCTTGTTCTAATTTTGAGTGTGTCTCTCGTGTTTTCTCAACTCGCAAAGTGGTCCATAGAGACGGTTGACTGAACTGGTCTTGTGTTCCCCTTCTAATATCCCCTAGACGGGTGAGAGCCAAAGAAGGGACGTAACAGTTAGAAAGAAAAAAAAGAAAGAAAAGAAGAAAGAAAAAGAAGAAGAAAGAAAGAAAGAAAGAGTAGAAGAAAAAGATAGATTAGAGAAGAAAGATAATAGAAAAAGATATTAGAAAAGATAGATAGTTAGAAAGAAAGAAAATAGTTAGAAAGATAAAGAGTTGAAAGAAAGTAGATTGGTTAGAAGGAAAGAAAGATATAGAAGATTGATAGTTAAAAAAGATAGATTAGTTAGAAGAAAGATTAGTTAGAAAGATGAAAGTTAGAAAGAATAAAGATAGTAAAGAAGATAGATTGATTAGAAAGAAAGAGAAAGAAAGATTAGTTAGAAAGAAAGAAAGATTAGTTTGAAAGAAAGATATGATTAGAATAGATAGATAGATAGTTTAGATAGATAGATAGATATGTTAGAAAGAAGATTAGTTAGAAAGAGATAAATAGTTAGAAAGAAAGATAGATTAGTTAGAAAGAAAGATAGATTAGTTAGAAAAAGAAAGAAATAGAAAGAAGATAGATATAGATAGAAAGATAGATAGTTAGAAGATAAGATAGAAAGAATAGATAGATAGAAGAAGATAGTTTAGATAGATAGAAGATAGATTAGATTAGAAAGAAAGAAAAGATAGATTAGTTAGAAAGAAGATAGATAGATAGATAGATAGATAGATAGATAGATAGATAGATAGATTAGTTAGAAAGAAAGATAGATAGATAGATAGATAGAAGATAGATTAGTTAGAAAGAAAAAAAGATAGATTAGTTAGAGAAAGAAGATAGATAGATAGATAGATAGATAGATAGATAGATAGATAGATAGATAGATATAGATAGATAGATAGATTAGTTAGAAAGAAGAAATAGATAGATATAGAATTAGTTAGAAAGAAGATAGATAGATAGATAGATAGATAGATAGATAATAGATAGATAGATAAGATAGATAGATTAGATAAGAAGATAGATAGATAGATAGATAGATAGATAGATAGATAGATAGATAGATAGAAAAGAAGAAAGATAGATAGAGAAGATAGATAGATAGATAGATAGAAGAAGAAGAGATAGATAGATAGATAGATAGATAGATAGATAATGATAGATAGATAGATAGATAGATAGATAGATAGATAGATAGATAGATAGAAGATAGATTAGTTAGAAAGAAAGAAGAGTATAGATAGATAGATAGATAGATAGATAGATAGATAGATAGATAGATAGATTAGTTAGAAAGAAAAAAAGTATAGATTAGTTAGAAAGGAAGATAGATAGATAGATAGATAGAAGATAGATAGTATAGATAGATTAGATAGATAGATAGATAGATAGATAGATAGTAGATAGATTAGATAGATAGATAGATAGATTAGATAGAAGAGAAAAAAGATAGATTAGTTAGAAAGGAAGATAGATAGATAGATAGATAGATAGATAGATAGATAGATAGATAGATAGATAGATAGATAGATAGATAGATAGATTAGTTAGAAAGAAAAAAGATAGATTAGTTAGAAAGGAAGATAGATAGATAGATAGATAGATAGATAGATAGATAGATAGATAGATAGATAGATAGATAGATAGATAGATAGATAGATAGATAGATTAGTTAGAAAGAAAGAAAGAAAGATAGATAGATAGATAGATAGATAGATAGATAGATAGATAGATAGATTAGTTAGAAAGAAAAAAAGATAGATTAGTTAGAAAGGAAGATAGATAGATAGATAGATAGATAGATAGATAGATAGATAGATAGATAGATAGATAGATAGATAGATAGATAGAGTTCATTAGTACATATAGAATGGGAGTTTAATTGAGTCCAAGGCTTTAGGGAATTTAGATTTGAGTTTATTTGGTGTAGACTACTGGGCCACCGTAGTCTTGGCTCATTTTGAACTGTTCCAATGAAAGTCAATGGGATTTTTATGATTTTTAATATTAATTTTTAAGAAATCTGAAAGTCAAATCAGTCTGAAAAGATATAGCACACTAAGTCATAACAGTTTGAAGGTCTGACCCGAGTTTGGAGTTTGTAGAGTTAAAGCTCTAGGACGAGTTAGAGTTTAAATTTTAGAGTCAGAAGAATAATAATAATAATAAGTTTAAATAGGATTTCAGTAAGTTGGCTTTCTCAAGCCAACTTAATAACTAGAAAAAAAGTTTGATGAGACAAACTTTAAGTTGGCTTGAGAAAGCCGGACCAGAGAGTTTGAAGAAGTTTAAAGTAGTTTGAAGTTTGATAGATGAATTAGTTAGAAAGAAAGAATAGTTCTAAAAAAAGAAAACGATTGGTTAGAAAGAAAGGAAAGATTAGGTAGAAAGATAGATAGATTAGAAAGATAAATTAGTTAGAAAGAAAGAGAGAAAGATAGATTAGTTAGAAAGAAAGAAAGATAGATTAGTTAGAAAGAAAGAGATTAGTTAGAAAGAAAGAAAGATAGATAGATTAGTTAGAAAGAAAGAAAGAGATTAGTTAGAAAGAAAGAAAGAAAGAAAGATTAGTTAGAAAGAAAGAAAGATTAGTTAGAAAGAAAGAAAGAAAGATAGATTAGTTAGAATGAAAGATAGATTAGTTAGAAAGAAGTAAAGAAAGAAAGATAGATTAGTTAGAAAGAAAGGATAGATTAGTTAGAAAGAAAGATAGATAGATTAGTTAGAAAGAAAGACAGATTAGTTAGAATGAAAGAAAGATAGATTATTTAGAAAGAAAGAGAGATAGATTAGTTAGAAAGAAAGAAAGATAGATTAGTTAGAAAGAAAGATAAATTAGTTAGAAAGAAAGAAAGATAGATTAGTTAGAAAGAAAGATAGATTAGTTAGAAAGAAAGAAAGAAAGATAGATTAGTTAGAAAGAAAGATAGATAGATTAGTTAGAAAGAAAGTAAGAGATTAGTTAGAAAGAAAGAAAGAGAAAGAAAGAAAGATAGATTAGTTAGAAAGAAAGAAAGATAGATTAGTTAGAAAGAAAAGAAAGATAGATTAGTTAGAAAGAAAGATAGATAGATTAGTTAGAAAGAAAGAAAGATTAGTTAGAATGAAAGAAAGAGATTAGTAAGAAAGAAAGATAGATTAGTTAGAAAGAAAGATAGATTCGTTAGAAAGAAAGAAAGAAAGATAGATTAGTTAGAAAGAAAGATAGATTAGTTAGAAAGGAAGAAAAATAGATTAGTTAGAAAGAAAGAAAGATAGATAGATTAGTTAGAAAAAATAAAGAGAATAGTTAGAAAGAAAGAAAGAAAGAAAGATTAGTTAGAAAGAAAGAAAGATTAGTTAGAAAGAAAGAAAGAAAGATAGATTAGTTAGAATGAAAGATAGATTAGTTAGAAAGAAGTAAAGAAGAAAGATAGATTAGTTAGAAAGAAAGGATAGATTAGTTAGAAAGAAAGATAGATAGATTAGTTAGAAAGAAAGACAGATTAGTTAGAATGAAAGAAAGATAGATTATTTAGAAAGAAA
>JAZAVI010001109.1:5000-16961 GCA_036326025.1 Chrosomus eos | reverse complement strand
TTTCACATTTTCTCGGGAAATGTCATTCTAGTTAAGGGTGCTTGCTTGCAAAAACATTTAGTTTTATTGCTCTTATTTATTATTTTTATTTTTTTTCTTCTTCCGCCGCTTTTTTGGCGCAAAACTACCCCGCTTTTTTGGTCACGACCCCACAATGAGGCTTTCAAAGGCGGGTTTACGGGAATGGTTTTTGCATGCTTTTATAGCGTTCGGGGGTACATTTTGCCCCAGGGGCAAAAAAGCTGCCGAAAAATCCCATAAACTTAAATTACGACAAAGTTTGACGACTTTGCTCTGAGCGGGGGATTTCGCAGAAGGGGGGTTTTTTCCCCACTTTAAAGAGGCTGACGGGCCCTTTAAGAAAAAAACCTCAAAAGGGGGTAAAAAGTTCCCACCCCTGAGGGGCGGGGAATTGCCCAAATTGCCCATGATTTAAAACATGGTGAAATTTGAAGATCTACTCAGATCGAGATTTTCCCGAGAAACTGTGATTTGCCACATTTGAAGAGCTGACAGGGTCTGAAGAATTACCTATAAAGGGGGTTAAAGTTGCACCCCTGGGGGGCAGGAGCTGCCCAAAATTGCCCCCAAACCCCCATTGACTTAACATTGTGAAAAATTTGTGACCGTTTTCAGAAATCAGATTTCCCCGAAAACGTGTGATTTGCCACATTTTAGGGGCTACAGGCTCTTAAAACAAACCACCAAGGGGTAAAATTCACCCCTGGGGGGAGGGAGCGCCCCAAAATTGCCCCCATTAATTACTATGGTGTGGGCGGCCCTTGAATGGGGTCCCCACACCATAGAAAACCCCTTTTTTATTGAACAAACTCTGGATCCCAGTGCGAAGACAAGGGGTGGGGGTCATTTTCTCAACGGCCAATCATGTTCCCAAAACATTTGTGAAGCTATCAAGCCCGCCCCACAACCATTTTAGAGCTCCTTGCAAAAAAGTTCCCTAGACTTCCATTTAAAAGGGGGTCAAAGGGAAATTTTAGGGAAAAAGTTCATTGAAAAATACGGGGGGCCGTTTGACCGGCCCCCAAACAGAATCCCGAAACACCTCTCACTTTGGCCACTCCCGCAACCATTATCGGCCCTTGCAACCAAAAACAAAGAGGGATATCTTACCATTCTGAGTCACAGAGGCTGGGAGGGTTTATTCAAACAAACGACAAGCAGCCTTTGGGGTTCATGATGGGGGCTGCCAAGCCCTCCTACAACCCCAAAGAGACCTGCAACCTTTTGCAAGCCTATATCTTAATGTAAACATCGATAGAGTGGGGGTTGGTTTTTTACTTCACTTGCTTTTATTCATGATAGGAGTGCCAAGCCCTCCCCAGCAACCAAACATAGTACCCAAACAACCCTTTTTCAAAAACCAATACTCTTTATCAGAACTCGTATAGAGATGGGGGTTGGCTCTTTTGACTCTGCTAGAAACAGATTCTACATGCTACACATGCTAGCAGTGAATAGTACATGCTAATATTGATTTGCAAGTGTTTAAATCTGCCAAGAAAATGTTCAAATTCCTATAACCCCTTGTGAAAATCTGCAACCCCCCTAGTAAACCAAGCAACCACCCGAAAACCCTAGCAACCCCCTAGCTACCACCCTGAAAAACCCTACAACCCCCTACAACCGCCTAGCAACCCTCCCGAACACCCGCAACCCCCCAGCAACCCCTCTGAACACCCCTAGAAAAAACCCCCTGCAAAAGCCCTAGCAAACCCCCCAAAACACCCCAGCAACCGCTACAACCACCCAGAACACCCTAGCAACTGCCAACACCCCCAGAAACCCTACAACCCCCTAGCAAAGCCCAAGCAACCACCCTAAACCCTACAACGCCCAGCAACCCCCCAAACCCCCTAGCAACCGCCTAGCAACCCTCCAGAAAAACCCTAGCAACCCCTAGCAACCATCCCGAAAACCCTAGCAACCGCCTAGCAACGCCCTAGCAACCACCCAAAACACCCGCAACCCCTACAACCACCCCCACTTAGCAACCGCCTAGCAAAAAACCCAGAACACCCTACAAAACCCCCTAGCAAAGCCCTCAAACCACCCGAATACCCCACAACCGCCTAGCAACCACCCCGAAACCCCCCCCAAAAGCCTACAAACCCTCCAAAAAAACCCTACAACCCCCTAGCAACGCCCAAAACCACCCAGAACACCCTGCAACCGCCTAGCAACCCCCCCAGAACACCCCAGCAACCCCCCCTACAACACCCCCGAAAACCTAGCAACCCCCTAGCAACGCCATGCAACCCCCAAATACCCTAGCAACCGCCTAGCAACCCACCAGAACACCCTAGCAACCGCCTAAACCACCAAAATCCCCTAGCAACCTTTCAGCACCCCCAAGCAACGCCTGTAACCACCCAAATACCCTAGCAACCCCCCTAGCAACCACCCAGAACACCCTAGAAAACCCCTAGAAAACCGCCTAGAAATCCCCTAGCAACCACCCAGAACACCCCTAGCAACCAAAAAAAACCCCCGCAACCGCCGCAACCCCCCAAAATACCCAAGCAAGCATCTAAGAAAAGCCCAGAAACCAACCAAATACCCTGAAACCCGGTAGCAACCCCCGGGAAACACATTTAAAGCCATATCTCAGCACCAACATATACAGCTTTTTTTTGGCTCTTTATACAATCATGTACCACACCCCTAGCCCCGAGCGGGGTTTGCCACGCAAGCCCCATTTCACTTTTTTTCCCCGGGGGAAATTACTTTCTATTTAATGGGGGCTTCCCCTTGGCAAGAAAACATTTGTTATTGTCTATTTATTATTCTTCTTCTTTTTCTTCTTTTCTTCTCCACTTTTTTTTCGGCGGTAACTCCTCCCGATTTTTTGTCAAAGACCCATAATGAGGTGTCAAATCGTGGGATTATCGGGAAAGGGGGTGCTATGACTTTTATAAACGTCGGGGGTACGTGTTGCCCCAGGGGCGAAAAAAACCCAAAAAAAAAACGCAAATTTGACTTAACTGGGGAAAAACTTTGAATTTTATGTCAGAATTTAGATTTTACGAAAGTGTGATTTGCCCCAATTTTAAGGGTGACGGCTCTTTAAAGAACTACCCCCAAATGGGTTAAAAAAATTGCCCCTGGGGGGCAGGAGCGGCCCCCCAAAATTGCCCAAAAAAAAAACCCCTTCTTAACATGGTGAAAAAATTTTGAAAAGGGCTACTCGAGTCAGATTTCACAGAAAAGTTGATTTTCCACATTTGAGAGCTTAAGGGGGTTCTGAAAAAACATACCTCACATGGGGGTAAAAGTTGCACCCCCGAGGGGGAGGGGCTGCCCAAAATTGCCCCCAAAGACTTACTATGGTGAGGGGCGGCCCCTGAAAGGGCCGCCCACCCAAGAAAAACCCCTTTAAATTTTTCATAACTCTGGATCACAGTGTCGTAGAGAAAAGGGGCGGGCTATTTTACTCAGACCCAATCATGTCTCAAGACATTGTAAGTATCAAAACCCCAGCCCTAGCAACCCTTTTGGCTCCTTAGCAACAAGTTCCATAGACCTCCATTTAAAAAAAAAAATCAAAGGGATATCTAGGATAAAGTGTCATAGAAACATGAGGGGGGGGCTCGTTTGACTCGGGCCAGCAAAAAGCAATCTGAAACACCTCAAAACTTACTGGCCACCCCTAGCAACCCTTACGGCACCTTAGCAACCAAAATCCCCAAAAAGGGATTTCTTTATTTGAAAGTCACAGAGGCATGGGGGTTGGTTTATTTCATTCTACTGACAAGCAGCATTTGGGGTTTTATATTGGCAGTGCCAAACCACTCCCTAGCAACCAAATAGATTTCCTAGCAACCCCCTTTTGCAAGACCTATATTTGCATCAAAAATCGTATAGAGATGGGGGGGGGTTTTTTACATTCACATTTACTTTGGAGCTTCAGATGGGGATGCCAAAGCCACTCCCTGCAACCAAAAGGTACCTAACAAACCTTTCAAAGACCCCTATCTCTGCATCAGAACAGTAAAATGGGGGTTGGCCTTTTGATCATGCTGCAAACGGGAAATTGCTACATGCACATATGCTAGCAGTGAATAGCAACATGCAATTTTGATTGTAAGTGTTAAATCATGCCAAGAAATGTACAAATCCTATAACCCTCTGTGACATCTAACAACCCCCTAGAAAACCCCATAGAAACCACCCAAAATACCCTAGAAACCCGCCTAGCAACCCCCAGAAAAACCCTAGCAACCGCCTAGCAACCCCCCCCTACAACCATCCAAAATACCCAGAACCCCCCTGAAACGCCCTGAAACCCCACCCCCAAACACCCTAGAAACCGCCTTTTAAAACCCCCCAAAAACCCCCTAAAAAACCCGCCTACAACCCCCCAAACACCCTGAAAACGCCTAGAAACCCCCTACAAAAACCCCAGAATCCCTAGAAAACCGCTAGAAACCCACCAAACACCCTACACCCCTAGCAACCCCCAGAATACCCTAGCAACCCCCTAGCAACGCCAAGAAACCCCAAAATTCCCTAGCAACCCCCCCTTCAACCACCCAGAAAAACCCTAGAAACCCCCTACAACCATCCAAAATACCTGCAACCCCCAAAACCCCCCCCAAAACCCATCCAAATACCCTAGCAAGCCAAGCAAGCCCTAGCAACCACCCAAACCCCCTAGCAACCGCCTAGCAACCCCCCAGAACACTTTAGAAAACCGCCTAGAAAAACACCCAGAACACCCAAGCAACCGCCTGCAACGCCCTGCAACCCCCAGAATCCCCTACAACCGCTAGAAACCCACCAAAACACCCTAAAACCCGCCTAGAAACCTGAAACCCTAGCAAACCGCCTGCAACGCCCTAAAACCACCCAAAACACCCTAGCAACCGTAGCAACCCCAAACACCCTACAACCCCCCTGCAACCCCCCAGAATACCCTGCAACCCCCTGCAAGCCCTAGCAACCCCCCAGAATACCCAAAAAACCCCCTGCAACCCCCCAAAACCCACAACCGCCTAGCAACCATCCAGAATCCCTAGAAAACCGCCTAGCAACGCCCTGAAAACCACCAAACCCCCGCAACCCCCCTAGCAACCCCCCAAAACCCTAGAACCGCCTAGCAACCACCCGGGAATACCCTAGCAAACCTAGAAACCCCTAGCACCCCCCCAAAAACCCCTAGAAAACCCGCCTGCAACCACCCAGAACACCCTAGCAACCGCCTGCACCCCAGAAACCACCCAGAATACCCTACAACGCCTAGCAACAACCCAAAATTTACCCAGAAACCCGCCTAGCAAACCAACCGAAACCCAGCAACCCCCTAAAAAAACGGGTATAGAAACCCACCCAAAATCTTTTGCAACACCTAGAAAAGCCCTGCAACCCCCCAATCCCCCTGCAACCACCTAGCAACCACCCAGAACCCCCTAGCAACCCCCAGCAACACCATAGAAACCCACCCAGAATACCCTAGCAACCGTCTAGCAATGCCCTAGCAACCCCCCCCAGAATCCCCCTAGCAACCCCCCTAAAACCCAAAACTAAAACACATAAATAAGCCATACTCAGCACCAGAACATCGTAGAGACGTTTGGGGGCTCGTATGCAATCTTTGTACCACCCCCGCAACCGGGGGCGATTTTTTCCACTGCAAGCACCTTTACTTTTTCTCTGGAAATGTACATTCTAGTTCTTCTTTTTTCTTCCAATTTTTTTGGCGCGAAACCCCTCCCGCAGTTTTTGTCACAGACCCTGAATAGGTGTCAAAACGTGCGGCCTGTTGGGGAATGGTGTGCTTTGACTTTTATAAGCGATCGGGGGTACGATTTTCGCCCCGGGGCGAAAAAAAAAAGGGGCCCAAAAAAAAACCATGACTTAACATGGGGAAAAATTTGCGAATCATACTCGAGTCAAATTTCACGAAACTTGTGGATTTCCCCAATTTGAAAGGGACGGGCCTTTAAGAACATCCCCCCAAAATGGGGTAAAATTGCAAACCCGGGGGGCAAGCTGCCCAAAGTTGCCCAAAAAAACCCCATTGACTTAAATGGGAAAAACTTTGAAGGTCATAGCTCAACCAGATTTCCAGAAATTGTGATTTGCCACTTTTGAAGGGTTTTTCAGGCTCTTGAAAATACCTCACTGGGGAAAAAGTTGCACCCCTGAGGGCGGGCTGCCCAAAGTTGCCCCCTAGATTACTTGGTGTAGGACGGCCATGAAAGGGCCTCCCACCAAGAAACCGCTTTTTATTGAACAAACTCTGGATCACAGTGTCGTAGAGAAAACGGGGGGTCATTTTTCTCAAAGGCCAATATTTTTCAAATTTAGTGAAGCATCAACCCCGCCCCCACAACCATTTAGAGTCCTTTCAACAAGTTCCCTAGACTCCATTAAAAAGATAAAGGGATATCTCAGGATATAAGGGGCATTGAAAACATTGGGGGGGCGTTTGACTCGGGCCAGCAAAAAAAAGCCAATCCTAAACCTCAACACTTTTCTGGCCACGCCCCCCAAAAACCCTTATCAGCACCCTTTAAACCCAAATCCAAAGAGGGGATTTTCTTCCTTCCCCATGTCCAGAGGCAAAAGGGGTTGGTTTTTATATCAAATTTTACTGAAAGCAGCCCTTTTGGGGTTTCATGATTGGCAGTGCAAGCCCCTTCCCCCAGCAACCCCAAAAGGTACCCTAGCAACCATTTTTCAAAAACCTTATCTCTGCATTAGAACATTGTATAGAAATTTGGGGTTTTTTTATATATTCACACTGACAAGCGCCCTTTTGGGGTTTCATGATTGGCAGCTGCCCAAACCACTCCCTAGCAACCAAACAGGTACCCTAGCAACCCTTTTGCAGAATATCCTACATGTAAAACGTATAGGTGGGGGTTGGTTTATACATTCACATTGACTTTGGAGCTTCATGTTGGCGCTCCAAACCACTCCCCGCAACCAAACATATACCCTACAACCGTTTTGCAAGCCCCTATCTTGCTCGAAAATCGTATAGAGATGGGGTTTCTTTTTGACTCATGCTAGCAAAAAAGGAAAGGCCTTTCACTGCTCACATCTAGCAGTTAATTGCACATGCAATATTGTTTAGCTAAGTGTTAAATCTTTCCAAAAAAACAAAAACTCCATAGTACCCCCTTTTGACATCTACCAACCACCCTTAAAACACCCTAGCAACCCCCAGAAAAACCCCAGCAACCCCCAGAAACCACCCCGAATACCCCAGCAACCCCCTAGCAACGCCTGAACACCCCGGAAAACCCCACAACCGCCTGGAAAAACCCTCCAAAAACCCTAGCAACCAATAGCAACCATCCAAATACCCTAGCAACCGCCCAGCAACGCCTAGCAACCACCCGAACACCCCTAGAAAACCCCAACAAACCCACCCAAATACCCGCAACCCCTGCAACCCCCTAGCAAACCCAACCAAAATACCCTTCAACCACCCAGCAACCACCCAGAACACCCCGCAAAACCCCCTTTGCAACCCCTGCAACCACCAGGTACCCTAGCAACCGCCCAGCAACGCCCCCAGCAAAACCACCCGAAACCCCAACCGCCTAAACCCCCGAATCCCTAGCAACCGCCAGAACCATCCAGAAAACCCTAGCAACCGCCTTGCAAGCCCTGCAACCATCCGAACACCTAGCAACCGCCTAGCAACCCCCCAAAAACCCCAGCAACCACCCAGCACCACCCCGAAATACCCTACAACCACCCGCAAGCCCGCAACCCCCAGAACACCCAGCAACCACCTAAAACACCCTAGCAACCATTCAGAACACCCTGCAACGCCCCCCCTAACCACCCAGAATACCCTAGCAACCGCCTAGCAACCCCCAGAACACCCCAGCAACCCCCAGGAAACACTTTAAAACAACCATCCAATACCCCACAACCGCCTGCAACGCCCTAGCAACCCCCCAGAAAACCCCAGCAACCGAGCAACCCCCCGAAAACCCAAACAACCGTAGCAACATCCCAAAATACCCCTTTGCAACCCCCAGCCCCCAAAGAACCACCCAGAAAACCCAGCAACCACAGCAAAACCTAGCAACCCCCCAAAAATACCCTAGCAACCACCTAGCAACCACCAGAACACCAGCAACCCCCCAACCCTCGAATCCCCCAGCAACCGCCTGCAAGCCCTAGCAAAAACCAGAACATCCTAGCAACCGCCCGCAAAAACCAACCAAAAAACCCCAGCAACCCCCTACAACCACCCGAAAACCCTAACAACCACAGCAACAAACCCAGTTACCATTCAGAATACCTTAGCAAACCTAGCAACGCCCCAGCAACCCCCGAACACCCTAGCAAACCCCCTAGCAAAAAAACCATCCAGAATACCCTAGCAACCGCCTAGAAAACCCAAATACCTAGCAACCCCTAGCAACCACCTGAACACATGAATAAGCCTATCTCAGCACCCGAAAAATCGTACAGAAATTTTTTGTTGGCTCGTATGCAATTTATGTATCACACCCAGGGCAACCCCAGCGTCGAGTTTTGCCACGCAACCCATTTCACATTTTCTCCTGGGAAAAGTACATTCTAGTTATTTTTGGTGCTTGCTTGCAAAGCAACATTTTTGTTTTGCCATATTATTAATGGTGTTGCCTATGGAAAGCAACATTGTGTTATTGCTCATACTTTTTTATTTTTCTTCTTTTTCTTCTTTTTCTTCTTTTCCCCTTTTTTTTCGGCGCGTAACTCTCCCCATTTTTTGTCACAGACCCATGAAGGGTGCAAATCGTGGGGTTTTTTTTGGGAATGGTGTGCTATGACTTTTATAAGCATCGGGGGTACGATGTTCGCCCCAGGGCAAAAAGGGCCCAAAAAAAAAAGCTAGTTTAAAACAGGGGAAAAAAAACTTTGAAAGTCTAGCTCAGAGATCAGATTTCACAGAAACGTGTGTTTTTGCCACATTTAAAAAAGAGGTAAAGGCTTTTTAAGAACATCCCCCAAAGGGGGTTAAAAGTTGCACCCCGGGGGGCGGAGGGGCCCAAAAAGTTCCCCAAAAAAACCCCTTTGACTTAACGGGTGAAAAAATTTTAAGAGTCATAGCTCAGAGCCGGTTTCACAGAAAGTTGATTTCCCACTTTTAAAAGAGGCTTACAGGCTCTGTAAAACTACCTCACAATGGGGTAAAAATTGCACCCCCCGAGGGCAGGGGCGCCCAAAGTTTCCCCCATAGACCTTTTATGGTGTGGGCGGCCCATGAAATGGGCCGTCCTACACCTAGAAACCCCTTTTATATTGAAATAAAACTGGATCACAGTTTTTCGTAAGACAAAGGGGGGGGCTCGTTTTACTCAGACGGGCCCAAACATGTCCAAGATCATTGTAACTATCAAGCCCCGCCCCAGCAACCATTTTTGAGCTCCTTTTCAACAATTTCCATAGGGCCTCCATTAAAAGAGTCAAAAGGGGTTCTCAGGTATAAGTGTCATAGAAAAACATGAGGGTGGGCTGTTTTTACTCGGGCCCCAAACAGCCCAAACCCGAATCACCTCAACACTTACTGGCCACGCCCTACAACCATTGTCGAGCACCTTGCAACCCAAAAACCAAAGAGGGGTATCTTCCATTTGAAGTCACAGAGGCATGGGAGTTGGTTTTATATTCATACTGCAAGCAGCCTTTTGGGGTTTATGATTGGCAGCTGCCAAACCCCCCCAGCAACCAAAACGATACCCAGCAACCATTTTTCAAGACCTATATCCTGCATCAAAACATCGTATAGAGATGGGGGTTGGTTTATCATTACATTTCTTTGGAGCTTAATGATTGGAGCTGCCAAGCCACCCTGCAACCAAAAGGGTTTCCCTAAGCAAACCGTTTTTTAAGACCCATATTCTGCATAGAAATCATATAAATGGGGGTTGGCTCTTTTAACTTTCTAGCAAAAAAAGGACTTGTACAGTTCAATGCTAGCATAATAGTACATGCAATATTTATTAGCTAAGTGTTAAAACATGCCAAGAAAAAAACTACAAACCCTAGAAACCATCTTGACTCTACCAACCACCTGTAACACCATAGCAACCACCAGAACACCCCCGCAAAACCCCCCTGCAACCCCCCAGAATACCCCACAACCCCTAGCAACCCCCTAGCAACCGCCTTGGGAACCACCCAAACACCCTTCAAAACCCCCTAGAACCTTGAAACCTAGCAACCCCCTAGAACGCCCTAGCAACCACCCCGAAAAACCCTAGCAACCGCCTGCAACACCCGCAACCATCGAAAACCCAGAACCCCCCTTCAACGCCCCAGAAACCCAGAAAACCCCAGCAACCCCCTAGCAACCCCCCAGAACACCCAACAAAAACCGCTAGCAACGCCCTTTCGCAACCCCGAATACCCCACAAACCCCCCTAGCAAACCCCCCAGAAAACCCTAGCAACCGCCTAGCAACCATCCCGAATACCCAGCAACCCCTAGCAACGCCCTAGAACCACCCAGAAACCCTAGCAACCGCCCAGCAACCCCCAGAAACCTAGCAACCACCCGCAAAACCCTAGCAAACCCAAAAACCTAGCAACCGCCTAGCAACCACCCAGAACACCCAGCAACCGCCTAGCAACCCCCCAAATACCCTAGCAACATTCAAAACCCCCCTAAAACCCCTTTAAAACCACCCAATACCCTAGCAACCGCCTAAAAAACCACCCAGAACATTTTTGAAACCCCTGCAACCGTTTGAAAGCCTAGCAACCCCCCCAAAACACCCTTTGCAAAAACCAAAAAAACCCTAGCAACCGCAGCAACCCCCCCAGAAACCCCTAGCAACCGCCTAAAACGCCCTAGCAAAAACCCCAGAATCCCCTAGCAACCCCCTAGAACCCAACCAAACACCCAGCAACCGCCAGAAACAGTATAAAAACCATCCAGAAAACATAGCAACCACCTAGCAATCCCCTAAACCACCCAAAAAATCCCCTACAACCCCCTAGCAACCACCCAGAAACCCTAGAAAACCCCCTGCAACACCATAAAACCACCAGAATCCCCTAGAAAACCCGTCTAGCAATCCCCTAGAAACCCACCCAGAATACCCTAGCAACCACCTGCAACCACCTAACACATAAAAAGCCATTCTCAGCACCAAACATCGTAAAGACATTTTTGTTGGCTCGTAGAAATCATTACCACACCCTAGCAACCAAAGCGGCGAGTTTTGCCACTGCAAGCACATTTTCAATTTTCTTCGGGAAAAATGTACATTTATGTTAAAATACTATTCCCCCAGACAAACTTGGGAAACCCCTCCCACATCTTTTGTCGTAGACCCATGAATGAATGTCAAATTGCCGGTTTATTGAGAAGGGGTGCAGACTTTTAAAAGCGATCAGTTGACGATGTTGTCTGACGGGGGCAAAAAAATTTACCGAAAAATCTCCCATTGACTTAACATTGGCAAAAAATTTGAAAAATTTAATCTTTGGCTCAAAAGGTCATAAGGTTAGGGTTGGGCTCTTTTGTTCGTCCTATTAAGCAGCTATGAGTATGAATACAACTTTCAAAACCACGCCCTAGCAACCATTACGGGCCCTACAACCATTGAAAACATTTACAAGCCTTTCTCACAACAAAACATTGAAAAAAAACACAGAGTTGGGCATTTTTTTCCCAATGTGCAAATCCCTTTTTTAAATATTACCCATAAACTGTATAAATAACCCTTTACAACCATTTGGAGTACCCTAGAATTTTACAAACACTGAATGAGCTATTCTCAAAACCCAAAAAAATCATATAGAATGGGGCGTCCCTTCTTCGTTTGGGTTGGGGAGACCTTTTCGTAAATTTCATCATGGTAACTTGAAACCACCCCTTTAGAACCATTTGAAATACCAGCAACCATATTGAACATTAAAGCCTATTTCAGCCAAAACACTTTACAGACATGTTGTGGCTCGTATAAATATGTCCCACACCCTAGAA
>JAZAVI010001108.1:0-29439 GCA_036326025.1 Chrosomus eos | reverse complement strand
CTGTTTCCACAAAAATATTTGTGTTATTTTATTATTTAGTGTTACAGTGTTTTCAACACTGATAATAATCATAAATGTTTTTTGAGCATCAAATCATCATATTATAGTGATTTCTGAAGGATCATGTGACACTGAAGACTGGAGTAATGATGCTGAAAATCACAGGAATAAATTACACTTTACTATATATTCACATAGAAAACAGCTGATTTACATTGTAAAAATATTTCAGCATTTTGACTGTATTTTTGATCAATACGAGACTTTTTTCAAAAACATAAAAAACTCTTACCGACCCCCGACTTTTATGTCAATGATTTTGTGTTACAACCAAAAAAATATATCAACACATTTGATGAATCAAAATTAATTAACACTTTATTTTGATGGTCCACTTTAGACATTCGACTAACTCTCATTAGAGTATTAGTAGACTGTTCGGATCAGAATAATCATGCAAAGTTACTTATAGTCAGTTGAGGAGCATCAAAATAAGAGTTATCAGATATTAAGACAGTCCACTAATACTGTAATAACAGCAAACACTGAAAGCTGATAAACACCGCACAAGCTGTCACTCTCTCGGTCTCAGAGGGTTAACACTGTTAATTGGATCACAGTAACATCAATCTCTCACGGCACTGACTGACCCGCTTACTGACACACACACACACACACTCGTTTACTGTGTTTACTGTCGCTGGAGCTCGAGGACAACATGTTCAGAACAATGTACCGGCATGCGAAGAAGCATCCAGGGGTGAGTCCAACTCATATATATATATATATATATATATATATATATATATATATATATATATATATATATACAGCTGAAACTCAAAAAAATTGAGTATAGTGCATCAGTAATTCAAATTAAAAGGTGAAACTAATATATTTAGTATAACTATATACATATGCATGATTATACTTTTCAGAGGGCCGACATTTCTGTATTTAAAATCCTTTTTTTAAATTGATTTAAAAATATATATATGTTCATGTAATATTCAAATTTTGCTGAGATTTTGAATTTGGGGTTTTCATAAGCTTTAAGCCATAATCATCAAAATTGTAACTTTTGCACGATATTCTAATTTTTCGAGTTTCACCTGTACACCTTTGTCTGGTTTATTACACACTTCATATATTTAGTAATATTATGAATCTGACACTGGATTAAATAAAAAATATAAATAGAAAATCAGTTGAGAACAAAACTAAATCATTATAGTCTTTTTTTTCAAGCAGAATCTAAATTTGTCTTATAGTTGATGGTTTATAACACACTTCATATATTTAGTAATATTATCAATCTGACTCTATACTGACACTAGATTAAATAGAAAATATAAATAGAAAATCAGCTAAGAAAACTAAATCATTATAGTCTTTGTTTTTCAAGCAGAATTTGAATTTGTCTTATAGTTGATGAAGAACCATCATTGATTTTCTTGTTTGTTTCAGTGAAGCTGTTTTTCTGCATTGTATAAAGCGCTGTAGAAATAAACTTTTAAAGCGATATAGATGTCCTCTATTGTAATCCTGCATCACTGTAATAGTTCTTCTGAGAACCGTAAAGCTTTTATTGACCTTCCAAGTAATAGTTTTACTGTAGAAACTCTTTGTGAAATATTACTCACAGTGAACGATTTACTTCACCCCATACAAAAAATAAAGGATGAACCCAAACGAACAAAACAGACATTGCTTTCTTTCTCGAACAACAGCTCCATTCGTGCCGATGTGTGTGTGATGTGTGTGTGATGACCCAGATTCTCATGTTTGGCGGGTTACCAGAACTAATGGAACGACTGTTACGCAGACGCCAGATCTTAAGAGTGATTAGATTATTATCTATTTACTGCATCTTCAAGTCGAGTCTCCTTCATTTATACAGCGCTTTAACACTATAGAGTTTGACAGCAGCTTTACAGTGATAACAGGAGATTACAGTAACAGAGAGTGTTTAGGCTTTACAGCAGATCTAGAAGAAAGTTATTGTCCAGATAAAGTTAGTTTTGATTGATTCACTTCCGTTGTAAAGATCATTAGTTATTAACTTAGCGGCCGCTAACACACACCGTTCTCACAGAAAACAGAAACTGTAATGTGTTCTGGACGTTTATTCACACACACAGTGTTTGAGCTCGAGAACATACACTCTGAAACTGGATCAAGGTGCAAATTTTGATTTTTTTTTTTTAAACGCGATCATCTCAGTGTACACTTCAAAAACGTGAATCTGTTAAAATGCTGACGACGTGCACATGCATATTACGAATCAATAACTAGAATGTATATTTCCTTAAGAAAATGTGAGTGGGTGCTTGCAGTGGCAAAACTTTCCACTCGTTTGCTAGGATAGTTGCTACAATGTTGTACATGATTGCATACGAGCCTATACAACAATGTCTGTACGATGTTGTGGAGCTGAAATATGGCTTCTATATGTTGGAATATGGTTGCTAGGTGGCTCTAAACGGTTGCTAGGGTGTGTACACAGTTACCATGGTGATATTTACAGACTGTTTCCCAACCGAAACAAATGAGCCAACCCCCATCTCTACAATGTTTTGATGCAGAGAGAGGTCTTACTAAATGGTTGCCAGGGTACTCTGTTTGGTTGCTATGGAGTTGCTTGAGAGCTGCCAATGATGAAACTCCAAAGGCTGCTTGTCAGTATGAATGATTAGCCTGGCTGCCAGCCCGAACCCCGCCCACAACATTTTTTGATCGGGAAGTTCGGTCTGGACTCGATCCGTTGAGGAGCTATTATGCCCAATCAAAAATTGTTCGGACCAATCAAATTGTCAGGGCGGGCTTTCTACGATGATGGACAGATGATCAACTATAGACATCATACCTATGTGAGCAACGCAACGGTAACGTAACAATCCACGTCATCAGAGCGCTTGTTTTGAATTCATGGCTGCCGCTGGAGAATTGAGTTGTGTGTATTCCGCTATCGCGTGTGTTATAGAAGATATAGACAGCGCATTCATTTTAGAAGAGGAACAGAGAACCGCGATCAAGGCATTTGTCGATGGAAAATATGTTTTTGCCGTCCTTCCTACGGGATTCGGAAAAAGTTTAATCTATCAACTTTAATCTATCTCTCAACGTCACTTACTCCGTTGCTCTGATTGGTTGTAGGTCTATCCAATTGAGTGCAGAGTTTTTTTTTCCTGGTTCGGTTGACACACGCCCCATAATCACAGCCCAATGGAGCAGTCTCAGACTAGAATATGAGTATGACGAAGTCAGGCTAATGAATGATATAAACTAACGAACATACCTGTGACATTCAGAATGGAAGATATCCCTCTTTGGATTTTAGTTGCTAAGGTGCTCGACAATGGTTGCTAGGGTGGGGTTAGGAAGTGTTGAGGTGAATCATGATTGGCCGTCTTCTGCCCCGAGTCAAACAAGACCACCCTCATGTTTCTAAGACACTTATATCCAAAGATATCCCTTTGATCTCTTTCATTGGAAGTCAATGAGACTTGTTGATATGGTGCTCTAAATGGTTGCTAGGGCGTGGCTTGATAGCTTCACGATGATCCTGAGAGACTGATTGGTCATCTGAGAGAAATGAGCCTCCAGGGGTGCAGCTTTTATACCATTGTGAGGTTCTTACAGAGCCTACCAGCCTCTTCAAATGTTGTAAATTATACATTTCTGCGAAATCCTCCCTCTGAGCTATGGGACTTTTTCTGCCTTTTTTTCTTCCCTGGGGCAAACATCATACCCCCGATCTCTTATGAAAGTCATAGCACACCTCTCCTCCATAATCCGCACGATTTGATGCCTCACTCATGGGTCTGTGACAAAAGCTGCGGGAGGAGTAGCGCGCCAAACTTTTGTCCGGAATAGATAGTGTTACTAGAAAAAATGTCTGGGGCGAACATCATACCCCCGATCGCTTATAAAAGTCATAGCACACCTCTCCTAAATAGGCTCCACGTTTTGACACCTCATGCATGGGTCTGTGACAAAAACTGCGCGAGGAGTAGCTCGCCGAAAAAAAAGTGGAATAAGTATGAGCAGTAACAATCCGGTTGTTAAGTCGTGACGTAAGCGCTCTCCGATAATACTGTTTCCGGGTCCAAAGGCCGGGTCCTCTCTACCTACCTACCGCTTTCGCCAGAGTTTTAACGTGTCCCGTGTTGTTTAAATAGATCGGAGTTAAAAAAAACAAGTGACATTTAACTGTCATCTACCGCTTTCCCTGTGACGAGAAAGATAAGAGAAAATGGTGGCAGTTGATTAGGTAAGTTACAAATCTTAAACGAATAAAGAAACTTTGGCGCCAGTGGGTGCTATCCCTTAATCCCTAGTAACACCCACTGGCACTGAAGCGAAAAAAGCCCTTTAAGAAAAGGTTTTATGTAGTCTAGGATCTGAAAGACGAGCGGAGCGCTTGGGCCCGAAAGAGGCTAAACGTCACACGTGACGTCAGACTTAACAACCGAATAGTGAGAGCCTTGCCTTTGGCAAGCATCCACTAATAATTATCGAAAAAAAGTTGAATTACTCACCTTAAAAATTCATAAAACAGAATTTTTAGTAGTTTCCGCTTATCCATGGGAACTGGAATAATTTTGATAAACTTTTATTTGTACAGAGGTAAAAGGAAGGAGGCCTTCACAGAGAGAGAGACTAGTGGAAGACTTATTCCTGTATTTCAGAGGCCTGTGAATGTGGAAAACAGGACAAACACATTGTCTGATAAAATGACTTTAGCAGTCTTTATAACTTCTGCAGCAAACCCCTGAGAAGATATTTGCCTGAAGGGACAGAAAAAAAAACAGTTTACGTCTGTGAGTTTGTTGCAGGTCAGGAGCAGATGTTGCAGCAGATGCTGTTAGTTGTCTCTCTATCTCTCTCTCTCTCTATGTTGTATTGCTTGTTAGTGTCTCTCTATCTATCTCTCTCTCTCATCACACAGGTGTTACAGTGACTAACAAGTGTGACTTCACAAATAAATAAGAAAGTTGTTGTTTTCTTCACTTAAAAGTGTGATCTCTGAATATGACACTCATCAAAAGTGCACAGGAGAAAAGCCCACATGTGTGTGTCCATGAATGCAGCATTTGTACAGTTCTTGGTAATGTGAACGATAAGGGAATATTGCATTGTATCATTCTTCAAACCACAGGTGTAAAGAGCTCCGGAAAACCACACTTCAGTAAAATACATTACAGCGAAAATAACTTCATTACAAGTTACGAGTCACCAATTCCACTACGACTTGAGTAAAAGTCTTAGAGTATCAGATTTGAACAGTATTTCAGCAAATATGCACCAGTTCTCAACACCTAAGAGACTTTTTTTGAGACATCAAAATAAACATTTGATTTGTAAGATGAGAAATCGTGTTTATTTTCTAAAATCAAAATAAAACTGAATATTGCAATAAATAACGGTTGACACAACAGCCTCTTAAACATCTACAAACTCTCTCGTCCGAGTTCAGCTCAAGAGCTCATAAAGGCCATCAGTAAACCAGTATCTTTCAAAAAGCTGTCATAAATGTAGTGGATAAATAAAATAATGTTACGTAAAATTAAATAGTCGTAGATGTGCTGGTTCATCTCATCATGAGCTCATCTCATATATGAAACACGTGTGATTGAGCAACTACTGTAATGCACTCGCATTAATGTAAAGCAGACTTGATGAAGAGTTTGTGTGAGTAAAGGAGAAACACACACTATAGTTCCTGCAATGACCGTATACGATATCGCTTCTTTAATACTGCAAAAAAACAAAATACTGCAGAAAAAGTTACAGTAGGTGTTGTGCAACATGTGGTGTGTAATTGCATTACTCTTCACAAATATATTGGAGTAAAAATTACATTTACTTATTCAAAAATGTAGTCAAGTAGAGAGTAAAAGTTGCTAATATATTTTATACTCAATAAAACTACAAAGTAGCCAAAAAGATTACATAATTTTGGAGGCGGGGCTCATTTGCATATTCATAGGACCGTGCATACTAAATGAGGCAAGGGTGTCGAGTTACATTCAAGATATTTTAAGGCAAAATTACATTTACTCCAATCACTGCTTCAAACATTATGGAACGTTACTTTTGAATGTTCTCTGAAACAATTAGTAACATTTAAAAAACATCTGACTAACACATTTCAGTGTACAATGAACAACAATTCACAATATAAATTATGTATAAATAATGTTTTTGTGCTAACGTTTTGAGAACATTATTAAAGACCAGATAATTTTGAACGAACATTTGATTAATGTTACTGGAAGAAGTGTTCACTTTCCACAGCATACATTTATTCACAAAGAAAAACTATTAAAATCAACACAAAAAGGAGGTATTTTAAAGAGTTTAGCAGGAAAGTAAAAAAAGGCCAGAAAAAACATGCATGTGAAAAAAAAATTATATATTTTTTTTATTTTCAATCAAAGTTCCCACTTAATCAAACTCAGTATGAAGAGCTGGAGGAGCTGTGAAGCTAAAACTACAAATGGTCATTTATAAAAAATACAAACAAAGAGTAATTGAACAAAAAGGATAAATGAAAATCAAGATAATATGTGAAACTTCATCATCATCCGACACAAACACAGCACTAAAAACATCACATGACCACCGGACGCCCATCAGGATTGAGTTCAGCTCGAGATGAGAGAAAGTAAAGCAGAAACACATGTTGCGCTCGGCTTAGGATGCTTAAACATATTTGATAAGCTAATTTGAATATCTGCCGGTAACCCCTGGGGGATTATGCAAATCACTGTTACACGAGACAGTTTTGACAACATAAGGCAAAGTCTGTCTGTGTGTGTGTCTCTCACTTTCTCAACACGCAAAAAACACAGAAAAACTGATGCATCACATTCCCTCTTTTAATATGTATTTCTATTCTAATCCCTGTTATCATTTACACCACACACACACACACACACACACACACACACACACACACACACACACACACACACACACACACACACACACACACACACACACACACACACACACACACACACACACACAGAAGTCTCCTGATAGGACGTGTGTGTGTGTGCTAGATCCTGTCACTCAGTCTGATCGGCACACACACACACAGCGACTGTGTCCTTCGTTGCTCAACCCAGACCGACACACAGTGTCTCTCCATGCATATAAAAGTGTGTGTGTGTTCAACTACTCGACGCAAGTGTAACGTGAGGGTTCGGTATGTGGTGATAGATCACTCTTTATGATAATAAGCAGCAGAATGGAGACAGAAGACTTTCTCAAGCGGCACTTTACTGAACACCGTCACAACAACAACACTTCCTTCAACAGCCTTTCACGTGACTTCAATAACCAATCAGAAGCAAGAGCTTAGACTGAGGTAAGCGTGAGTGAATCAGAGAGGCAAATTCAACAGAATATCCTTACTGTATTAAATATGTAAACACATAAATATGTAAATAATTAACTGACTAAACATTGTAAATATACTTAAATCATTTTAAATTCTCAGCATTACAACTTTCCAATATGAAATATGAACTCCACTTCTAAACCTTACATTTCCTCCCCCTCCCACAAAAGAAACGTCCCCGTTTCCCAGCAAATAAACAAGTAACAGTAACCACAGCAAGAAAGCAACTGTATCAGTTCAGAACATAGTCCTTAAGGAATCTGGGAGGTCTAACTGGACGTTTCCCAGGGCGTAGCAAAGAACCAGGAGCCTGAGGAGTGGAAGAGGTGACAGAGTCAAACTGGCCTACCGGGACAAAAGAGGGGGCAGAACAAGACTGAGTCAGGGGAGAGCGGGATTGGGGCTGTGGTCGAGGTTGTGGATGGGGAGTGGGAGGGACTATTGAGAGAGTATTGCCCTGGCCAGATAAGGTGTAGCTCTTCGTGGATGCAAACTTTGCAGGCTTAAAGGGCAAAGCACCTGATAATGCCGTCAAATGAGGGAGTTGAGACTCCAAAAAGTCACATGTAGGTGTCTCATGTCCACAATCTGGCACAGGAGCATGGTAGGGTCTGAGACGGTTGTAGTGGACAATCTGGGACTTATCAGACTGATCCAGGAGGTAGTGAATCCTGTATGTCACTCCAGGAGAATCCACATCAGATCCTAGGCACTCTAATATTTCAAAGGGGCCTTTCCAGTGAGGAGCAAGTTTTTGTTTTGCTGTAGTGGGGTCATTTAACCAGACAAGGTGTCCCGGAACATAGGGAGTGTGCTTAACACTCTTGTCATACTGTCGTTTCTGCTGATTGTGGGCATAATCTCTGTTCCATACAGCAGAACTGAAAGCGGCCTGAAGTTTCTGCGTTAATTGTGCAACATAGTCAGCAGGAGAACCCGTAATAGACAAAGATGGTGTGTTGTTAGGAAACAGCATGTTGACAGGCATCCTGGCCTCATGACCATGTGTGAGGAAGAATGGTGTGAATCCTGTTGTAGAGTGTGGGCTGGTATTGTAAGCCAAAGCAACTTGGTTGAGGCAATCATCCATTCCCCAGACTGCTGAAGAAGTGTCTTGGCTAACTGATCAATAAGTGTCCTGTTGAACCTCTCAATCATGCCGTCGCACTGAGGATGATATGGGCTGGTTCGTGTTTTCTGCACGCACAGCAGGTCACACAGATGTTTCACCAGGTCAGATTCAAACTGACGTCCCTGATCAGTGTGAAGCATTTCCGGGATGCCATGTTCACAGATGAAGTTTTCAAACAGACATTTTGCCACTGTTATGGCGCGCTGGTCTGGAATGGCATAGAGGTTGACATACTTGGAGAAATAATCTTGGACAACAAGCACGTACCTGTTGCCACGACTCGTGATGGGAAGCTCAAGTATGTCAGCCGCAACCTTTTGGAATGGCTCCGTAGCAACAATTGTTTTCATTGGAGCTCTCTGATGAGGTGTGGGACTCCGTCTGGCGTCACATGGAGTACATTGCTTGCACCACATCTTGATGTCACGTGACATAAAGGGCCAGTAACACAGCTGTTGAGCACGTTTCAGGACCTTATCAGCAGATGAATGACCAGTTACAGGATTTCCATGCAGCATCTGCAGAACAGTGTCTTTCAAAGCATGAGGGACAATCAGTTGATGGAGCACTGATGTTGTGGATGGGTTGAAAACTTTACGGCAGAGTACACCATTATGAAAGTGTGGCAGCGCGGAGGGTGGTGGACAGTTCTCAAGTACCAAATCGTATAGTGGTAAATAAATAACCACCACCAGAAGGCAAGAAAAGCTAGCCTCCCAACCCGGGTTCCATCAGCCTAAAATAAACAAAAACAAGATTAATGAATACACTAAACAAATGATACTAGACACAACTAATAACAAAATTCAGAGTAGTTGGTGATACCAAACACTCCCACAAGGGAGCACTAACTTGTAGACAAAACAAGTTCACAAATCACAGTAATCAACATCCAAACTAACCAAAAACAAAGTAAAGAAACATACATACAACTTAACACACAGGCAGCCAATGATAAGGTGACTAAAGGGCGAGCCCACGTACACAACTTCGGCACCTGCAGTTGATGAA
Source organism: Chrosomus eos (assembly GCA_036326025.1). Taxonomy (NCBI): domain Eukaryota; kingdom Metazoa; phylum Chordata; class Actinopteri; order Cypriniformes; family Leuciscidae; genus Chrosomus; species Chrosomus eos. Next base: position 19,885 of record JAZAVI010001108.1, on the reverse strand, counting down.
CAGATCGATGGTTGTAGCGATGAAGACATACAACAAAAACAGTACCCAGCAGCAAGACAGCAGCGAAGTCTACATGGATTTTATGCAGGAAACGATCAGCCCAACGTCCACATTAAGACGGAGCATCTTCAAAGGAATCAATATCCTGCTAAAAACATCAGACATCAGTTGATTAGCTTAGTTAAATATTAGTTGAAACTTTAAAAGGATAACCTTACATACCAGGTGATCATCACGGAATTGTATAAGTGTACGGTTGCTCACAGCAGCGTACACATAAAAACAAACCAACTGAAAGGAAGAGCACGTAGGTTATCGCAAGCTGCACAAGTCTACATTACAAACATTTACCTATAACCTACCTGGGAGAACGAAACAGCCTGCACATCACCGCGGCGCTGCCAACCAAACACGGCCAGCATTGAATGGTGGCGCGCCTGCAACAAGGGGCGGAGCTAACAATGATGCCTGACCAGGTGGCATAAACAGGCTTTAAATAGGCCAGGGACAGCGGCCGATAGGCTGCCACATCTATCACTCATGTGACGGCCACCAATAACAGGGCGGGGTCTAACCCGCTCTGCCACAATCTACCCCTAGCATTTGAATCGTCGTCCCGACGATAGACCGACTGCCACTACAGCCAAGAAATGACCTTGTGCCAGGGCAAAAGAGGGGGCAAAGACAGAATTAGACCCAGGAGCCACCATAGTGACCCCGTACTTAAAATCATTTTACAGGTGCCGTTATCTAAACAGAACCTCATGCCTCTATAATAAAATGAACTTCAAGGTTAATGACCCACCGAACAGAACAGAGCCATATTGTCCAATCCCAAATAGCCAACATAAGGAATTAAAGGCCCATACACAGCCGGCAGCTACAACCACTAGCACGACTGAAGTCTGTCCAGCCCCCATAGTTCAAAGTTTACAAAAACAACTCAGTAACAGTAGATATTATCGAGCTAGTGTCGACCACGCACGGTACTTAAAATCCGCCTATCTATATGACAAGATGGGGATATGACAACACTAAACAGGACATATTTAAAAGACCCAAACCAGTCACTTGCCTACCCACGCATTGACTCGACCGGAACTAGTCTGCAGACAATGCAGATGGGTCAGGCTGCAAACCCCAGCTGAGGACGAACAAAAACAGAGGGCGGTGGGAAACGCACTCCGGGAGGCCTATGAGGGCAAGGGAGAACTCCAATATTGACTCCCGCTCCTGTTGCTTCATGGAATGTCTCCTGTAACAAGACATGTGACTGGGCAACCATACAACTTCCGCAGTACAAAAATTTTATCTGGATTATTCTACTCAAACTCTGGACGGTACTTAATCCCTCCTCTTACCTCCTCCTCTAAATGATCAAAGAAAGCTGTGTCAAAACAAACGAATGGCGGGCCTGTATACAAGCTTAAATCTCCTCAACCCACTCATCAATATCAAAGCCAACCCTACCACCGAAATACCACTTCCTGCCTTAGGGAAAAAAAGACAGCTATTTCTGGTAGGGCAGCATAGTCATTACTTAATTGACAAGTGGTAACTGAAAGCCCAGGCCCAATAGGAGGTGCCTCATGGGAACTAGGTCGCGAGGGTAGACGTGCTTGACGCAATCTCTTCTCATCTACCCTCAGTTGAACTAACCTTTCCCATAATTCCTGCAGCTCCTCAATTACTTCAGCCACAATGACACTTACCAATAGGAGAAAGGGAGTAGACCCGCATTGAAAATAGGAATCAAATCCACGGGACGCACACTGCTGTCTTGCTGCTACAACACTCAAAAAAAGAAAAAAAAGACAAAAGAAAAACATGACCAGGGCAACCACATGTACCCACGTCTCTGCCGAACACGGAATCCTGCCGACTATACGCCAAATGTGGCAGCGCGGAGGGTGGTGGACAGTTCTCAAGTACCAAATCGTATAGTGGTAAATAAAAAACAAGCTGACTACGGCACCCCTCTTCAGAGAGAGGGGAAATAACTACCCAATGTAAAAAAGGACACAGGTTCGTTACCATGGGGGCAAAGAGACGTGGATATCAGTACAAAAGTTAATTTTATTAAGTTCAAATTAATAGGTAAAACTTTCTGGTCAATGTAGGGCAGAATGTCACACATATGACTCGTGCCACACTGTTCATACACACACTAAATGAGAAAATAAAAAAATAAATAATTGTTAAGATGGCTGAGGCTCTCCCGTAGCTGGGTAGGCTAGCTAAGTATCTAATTCAAAAGCCACACGCACACACACACACGCACGCCCAGTGAGGTATAAGCGGTTACAAGCGGCAAACCACACTCGGTGCTTAAAGTACCACCACCAGAAGGCAAGAAAAGCTAGCCTCCCAACCCGGGTTCCATCAGCCTAAAATAAACAAAAACAAGATTAATGAATACACTAAACAAATGATACTAGACACAACTAATAACAAAATTCAGAGTAGTTGGTGATACCAAACACTCCCACAAGGGAGCACTAACTTGTAGACAAAACAAGTTCACAAATCACAGTAATCAACATCCAAACTAACCAAAAACAAAGTAAAGAAACATACATACAACTTAACACACAGGCAGCCAATGATAAGGTGACTAAAGGGCGAGCCCACGTACACAACTTCGGCACCTGCAGTTGATGAACAGATCGATGGTTGTAGCGATGAAGACATACAACAAAAACAGTACCCAGCAGCAAGACAGCAGCGAAGTCTACATGGATTTTATGCAGGAAACGATCAGCCCAACGTCCACATTAAGACGGAGCATCTTCAAAGGAATCAATATCCTGCTAAAAACACCAGACATCAGTTGATTAGCTTAGTTAAATATTAGTTGAAACTTTAAAAGGATAACCTTACATACCAGTTGATCATCACGGAATTGTATAAGTGTACGGTTGCTCACAGCAGCGTACACATAAAAACAAACCAACTGAAAGGAAGAGCACGTAGGTTATCGCAAGCTGCACAAGTCTACATTACAAACATTTACCTATAACCTACCTGGGAGAACGAAACAGCCTGCACATCACCGCGGCGCTGCCAACCAAACACGGCCAGCATTGAATGGTGGCGCGCCTGCAACAAGGGGCGGAGCTAACAATGATGCCTGACCAGGTGGCATAAACAGGCTTTAAATAGGCCAGGGACAGCGGCCGATAGGCTGCCACATCTATCACTCATGTGACGGCCACCAATAACAGGGCGGGGTCTAACCCGCTCTGCCACAATCGGTAAGTCTGTGGAACTCGTGCCAAAGTGCCTTCTCAACAAGTGTGCGTTTTTTCATGCGCCAGTAAGGTGGTTTCTGTCCCTTAACTGTCCAGCTAATAACCTCTGACAGTATGGAGTCTCGCTGTTGTTCCTTTTTAAACTCCTCTAAAGGGAACTGAAGCACAAATGTGGAGGAGACAGACTGTGGAACACAACTTGAGGAGGCTGGAGGAGGCTGTGGTCCAGTCAGGTTACAGCAAACTGGCTTTGTATCAGTACTACAGAGGCTGTGATGTACAAAACTGCCCGGACTAGACAGACTCACAGGACTCAGACTAGAAAGTCTCTTGTCAGAGAGTGGATTATCAAAAGCACTGGAGGAGGTGCTCTGCTCAGTTGGTCTGATGTCAGCAGGGCGACGTGACATTGCATCTGCATTGAGGTGACTGTGGCCAGCCTTGTGAATTACAGTCCATTCAAAAGGATCAAGTTCAAGGGCCCAGCGTGCACGACGGCCAGTTCTGTCATTGTCAATGGGTATTTTTCTGAGACCCAGGAGAGGTTTGTGGTCAGTGACAATAACAAAGGGTTGTTTGTAAAGGTAGTGGCGAAAATGTCGCACGGCCCAGACAATGGCCCAAATTTCTCTGTCATATGTTGACCATTTTCTTTCTGCTTTTGTGAGAACATGACTTGCATAAGCAACCACTTTTTCATGATTCCCTTGTCTCTGAGCAAGCACAGCACCAATTGCAGAGCCTGAAGCATCGGTGTAAAGTGAGAATGGCACAGTAAAGTCAGGGAATGCAACCACTGGAGGGTTTGTGAGTGCATGTTTCAGGTAAGTGAATGCATCCTGACATTGAGAAGTCCATTGGAAAGGTGCATTCTTCTCTGTGAGAGCATGTAGAGGGACACTGTGATGTGCAAAGCTTCGGATGAACTTGCGGTAATATGAACAAAGTCCCAGAAATGCTCTTACTTCTGTAGCTGACCGTGGAGTAGGCCAGTCTTGAACACTTTTCACATTCCGCGGGTCTGGCTGAATGCCGTCTTTGGATACAACATGGCCCAGAAACTGTACCTGATCCCTGGCAAAACAGCATTTTGAGGGATTCAGCTTCAGGCCACTTGACTGGAATCTGGAGAGAATGTCTTCCAGGTGCTGGAGATGTTCACTGAAAGAGCGGCTGTAGATGAGGACATCATCCAAATACACTAGGCAAGTTTTCCATGGGAGGCCACGAAGTACCATTTCCATCAAGCGCTGGCATGTGGCTGGAGCGTTGGTAAGACCCATTGGCATAACTTTAAAGTGATAAAGGCCACTACCTGTTGTGAATGCTGTTTTTTCACGGTCTTCCTCCTGCAGCTCCACTTGCCAATAGCCATGTTGTAGGTCCATTGTGGAGAACCAGGCAGAGCCCGACAAAGCATCCAGTGCGTCGTCGACTCTCGGAAGAGGGTGGGAATCTTTGATTGTCACTGTATTAAGTTTCCTATAGTCCGAATGAAGTGTGGCTGCTGACACACAGGCTGTGATGACGGTTTCACTCAGAGCTGGAATCTTAGTGGGCGCTAGCACAGACACATTACAGCAGGCGGCCACTTCATGTCCTTTGGGCAGGAGGGGAATTTTCATGTCCCAAAGTTGCAGCATTTTGTTGTTTATATCAAGGAGGGCATGGTGTTTCCGCAGAAAATCGAAACCAAGAATGACTGGCTGGCAAGCACCTCTGAGAATTTCAAAGTCCTGTTGCCATACCTGATGTCCAAGTCTGATACCAATCGTTAACTTGCCTAAAATGTCCAGGCACTGTCCATCGACTGAGCGAGCTGGCAGAGAGGAGGGAGTCATGGGGCGTTTTTTTAAGGCTGGGTGAGAGTTACGAAAATCTTCGCTCACAATGGAAACAGTAGAACCAGAGTCAATTAAAGTGCACACTTCAATGCCCTCAACAATAGCCAAGATTGTAGAAGAGACAGAATCATCAGAGTGTGAGTCATTCTTGTCAGGCATTAACTTGGGGGAATCCTTCTGGGGCAGTGAGACAGTAGCTGATGTTTGCCCCTCAACAGCAGCTAATGGAAGTTTCCCTGACGGTTGGAGTCAGAGTGCGGATATCTTTCAGGTGACTTGAAGCGAACACTGCCTCTAGCGTGTGGACTGGCATCCCTGTTTCCCTGTGGAGCTGAACTAGGGCTGCGTCTGTATCTGTTGGTATCATCCTTGTCATGGCGACCATACCTGGAGTACTGATAAGACTGGCGTGAGGGAGAGCGATGCTGGTCACGTCTGTCATTGTCACGCCATTGACGGTCTCTCTGAGTAACAGGGGAAGGAGGACAACGGTCATAGCAGGACGCTGGATCACGACCATGATACTGCTCAGGTGAGTAATTGTCTCTACGGTGTTGTCTGCTATGATAGGGTTGTGGAGAGACACTGCGTGCACTGTATCGAGCATCATCGGATGAAAACCTTTCAGTTTGGGAGTCCAGACGCTGAGCCAGGTAGCTGTGTTTCTCTCGTAATAGGCGTACTTCACTTTGTAAGCTGTTGACAGTAAGAGTCAGCTGCTCAACTGCATGCAGAAGCTTATCATCAGTAGGTTTAGGACGAACCATAGCTACCTGCTCTGAAGATTGAGTGTGTGAAGACCCTACAGTTGTCAGTTGGAGCGCTGCACGTGCCCTCTCACAGCGGCTGGCGATACGCAGGGCGTCCTCAAGATCCTCCGCACCCATCTCATGGACTTTTGACTGAAGATTTGGGTCCAAGCCAGCAACAAAGCGGCGAAATTTTTCACCCTCTAGTGCATTGTGGTCATAGTTGGGAAAGGCTTCTAATACAAGACGAGTGATGTCTGCACTGTACACATCCAAACTTTCACCTGGTCGACGAGGTCGAGCATTCACATGTGTCTGGAAGAATGGCAGGGAGTATATTGGTCCAAAAACGTCCCTGAGTTTCTCCTTTACTGAATCATAGTCCTTCTGGATCGAAGAAGGAAGGCTGTCCCAATACAGAAATGCAGCATCTGCTAGGCGAGTAGGGAGGACGGAAGCCATCACCGTATGCAGATCTGTATCAGTTGAACTCATAGCCTGCACTGCCACTTCAAAACGTCGAGACCAACTTGTGAATGATTCAGTCCCATTTCCTTTAAAAGCAGGTGGCAGATCAATTTTCAGGGCACTGGAGACAGCGCATGTGGCTAGAGAATCAGCACCTGTTGATGTAACGTTAGCATCTCGCCGTCGTCTTGTGGGGGGAGACTGCAGCCCAGTTTCACTTTCATCAGCCGACATGGTGATAAAATGTCCAGTCCAAAACTCACAAAAAGCACGTAAAGTAGAGAAAAAAAATAAAAAATAATAAAATAAATACCGCAAAAGTCTCTTAATATCTCCACACTAGTTTTTGGCAATCCACTGCTCTCAAAGAGTGTAAAATCCAGATAGCACAAAAAAAAAAAAAAAAAATTGCATCCACAGTTCGTTGAATAAAACTCACCAAATGTGCAAAAACCACCAAAATAACACCACGCTGCCACCAAATGTAACGTGAGGGTTCGGTATGTGGTGATAGATCACTCTTTATGATAATAAGCAGCAGAATGGAGACAGAAGACTTTCTCAAGCGCCACTTTACTGAACACCGTCACAACAACAACACTTCCTTCAACAGCCTTTCACGTGACTTCAATAACCAATCAGAAGCAAGAGCTTAGACTGAGGTAAGCGTGAGTGAATCAGAGAGGCAAATTCAACAGAATATCCTTACTGTATTAAATATGTAAACACATAAATATGTAAATAATTAACTGACTAAACATTGTAAATATACTTAAATCATTTTAAATTCTCAGCATTACAACTTTCCAATATGAAATATGAACTCCACTTCTAAACCTTACACAAGTACATGAACGCGCGCGCGCACACACACACACACACACACACACACACACACACACACACACACACACACACACACACACACTTCTAAATCCATTTCACACGCCGTTGCATCCTGAAAGATGTCAAACTTCTCTCTTTCGGCTCGTGATGGAGCTGCAGTTCTCGCTGTATTAGTAAAGTTACTAAGAGTCATTACTCAGGGATTTACACGCATGCATTTGGCAGATATTTTTCAAGTCTCTTAGCCTAGAAATCTAGACACACCCTAGCGGCAGCTAAAATTATTTTGCAGCCAGTGTGGTCTAGCAACTCTCCGTTGGCTTTCCAGCTGGAAAAACCAAACTCTAGTCAGGCCAATCACATCGTGTATAGAGTCAGTGGGCGGGGCTTAACATAACGACGGCAGAGTTGTGACGGTTCTGCATGATTTCCCTGCTACTTGAAAACAAAGAAGATGGCGGCGGCTGCTGGCGAACAGCGGTCTCTCGAATCCGCTTTGGCCGCGACTCTGGAGGATTTGGAGTTTAGAGAATGGCACTTAAGTCATTCTTAAAACAGGAAGATGTGTTCGGAGTTTGGACGACCGGATACACTGGTGGGAAACGCATGGGACTCACTCAGACACAGCCGCTCGTTGCGCTGGTTGGTTAGCGCTGTCCTATTGCGTGCAGAGGGAATTTGAAAGACAACCGTTTATCCGCCCCTCGGATTGAGTCATGCCAATGGTGAGTTCCCAGACCTAACATCTTGATGTAGGTCTGGCTTGCCAGGTTTCAAGTCTCTTGCATCAGTTCATGCATCACTGTTACTTTTCACTGATGAAGGCTATACATGTGACAGTGGTGCAACTCATTTTAATGTGTATGGTATAGCATTAGACAGTAGAATATGGCGCTTGCAACGTCAAGATCATGGGTTTGTTTATCTGGGAATGCATGAACTGATAACATATTCACCTTGAATGCAAAGGATAAAAGCATCTGCCAAATGCATAAATGTAGTTGAGATGTTGCTGAATAACACATCTGCTATATATGCTGTATATATAAAGTTGGATATATAAGTATGTATACATATAGTATACTCACATAAAGCAAAATATATACACCCTCTCAGAATGCAACAGTAAGGCATGAATATATTAAGACATTATAAACATTAACATCATGATTTTCTGTAATGGGCATTGTCAAAATGCGCTATATAAATAACTCTAGGACTTTATATGTTTATATGACTGTATATGTTTCTTATACAGCAGGACGGCGCTCTTGTGATGTGTTGGTCTGGCATTTTTGCACTTGCTTTACTTTAGAGTAACACACACACACACACACTTTAGTGTGCAATAATATTCATACGGGCATGTGTAATACAGTTTCAATGTTTATTGTTGTTGTATTATTTTTCATTATTTAGACATTTTATGTGCAATGATATTTGACTTTATTTATTACTAATTATTGCACTTTTTTTCTTGCATTGTCTATTCTAGTTTTTTTATTGCTATTATGCTATTTATTGCTAAGACATACATACACCCATAGTTTCTAATGTTTTTATTGGTTAAAGGTACAAAATGTAGGATTTTTTTCCAGCAGGGGTCGCTAACCTCTTACAATAACAAAGGCATATATTGATGGTGAAGCAGGAGCGATTGCTAGACCACACGCAACGCCAGTCCCGCGGATATAAAGAAATAAGGACATTTCATTCTACCCAACTACACACAAGTGCTGAATTAATACTCACACAGGTCAGTTTATTAGAGGAATGAAGCTTGAGGTAACCCAGCGCTGTTTCACTCGCTCTAACAGTTACACTATCAGACTAAACACATTTGAGTGTGTTGAATGTTGTTAGTTGGGTTGTTTGTTGGCTGTATGAGACTAAGTAAGATAGATCAACATTAGAATAACATACAGATCATATTCTAACATTTCATCATGTTGAACTAAATAACATTGATTAGTTGTATGTAGATTTGCTCTACTGTCTAATAAAGTACATCAACACTCGCGTCTCTGTCGAGTGGAAGTTAGTCGCGGACGTGGAGCTCTCGCATCTCGAAACATTGATCGCCATGGTTACTATGGCAGTACGAGCGGAAACAATGGTGGTAACCGAGGCTAACGCGGATATGACGCATTGACTGGCGACTCCTCACCGCTGCTCACACGCCCCGTTTCCTTGGTTAAAATTGCAATTTTCTCACGATTTACAAATAGTTGAAAACATTTGGGATATTGTAAGTAATCAACTAAACAAAATATATAACATTGGCCTAGTGGTTTTTGGATATTTAACTGCAAAAATCCTACATATTGTACCTTTAATGTTTTTATCTTGTGTTTTGACGGGGACTTTAGCGTTCCTTCCTTCATATATAAATGTTTATGGAATGCTAATAAAAGCCTGGATGTTCTCGTCCTCCCTCAGCTCATCCCTCAGTTCATCTTCTTGTTGCTGGGTTTGAGTGGAGCTTCTCTCTATCTGATGCGTCTGGCTCGAGGACCGCATGTCAGGTGAAGAAAACACACACATCACACTTTACAATACACATTCATTCAACAATCAATCACATGACATCATAGTGCCCTGTTACTTTAAAGTCTCCCTGTGGTGCAAATCCAGCTTTTAATGTTGTTTATGTGTCTATGTGGTGTTTTTAATATGCTTTAACACAAATCATGTGTAAATTCATAATTCGACAGCATTGCTGAGTATTTTCTGCTTAAAACTGCAGTGAACCAAAGACAGTCTCAAAAACACTGAAATCGCTGGTGTTTCTGACGTCACAAACTACCTTGTAACCAATCAGATCAACGTGTTATCGTCAACCAGTGGATCTCTGAGTGAGTGAGTGAGTGGAGGCGGGGCTCATTTGCATATTCATAGAACCGCGCATACTAAATGAGGCAAGGGTGTCGAGTTACATTCAAGATATTTTAAGGCTTTAAGAATAAAATGCTTTAATGTGTCATTTCGGTGATCAAAGACGAGTTTTAAGGGATAAAATGACTGACCTCAGGGGGACTTTAACAATGTAACGGTTCATTAGACTTCTAAATTCTGATTGGACGAGCTGTTTCTAGTGTCTTCTGTTTGTTGTGTGTATTAATTCATCCCTGTGAGAAAAACTCGGCAGTCTGCCAAAAACACTGGCCTGGGTCACCTCCGCCTGATAATTACCCTCCTTCAGTTTTACCCTCCTTTACAGTCACTCATCCTCATCCTCTTTTTTCCACTCGCTCTCTTTCTCCTCTCCGGTCTGGCCTTACCCTCATTCTGTCAGCTGGGACAGGAGGAATAACCCTGAACCGTGGAACAAACTCGACCCGACCTATCAGTACAAGGTAAACAGCCCAGCAACTGTTCTGTGATCAGCTGCAGACTGACAGCGCAGACAGACCCGTCACTCCCGCTGTTCCCGGATCAGTTTCATCTCACGCGGAGGAGAGAAGCGTGACAGGAGACGTCAAGCCGTACATTAGACACACACTTAGTGAGGTGCATCCCAATTCACCATCTTAGACACTCTTCTGAGCTGTTTTAAAGAGATAGTTCACCCAAAAATGAACATTAGCCCATGATTTACTCAGGTGTATACGACATTCTTCTTTCAGACGGACACAATCTGAAAAAATTACACTATTCTATGCTGTTTTTAGTATAAATAGTGCGATGTGTTTTCACAATGAAATTTTGCACTTCAAATTCAAATGCACTTTAATACACAGCTTTAAAGTCATGAAAGTGAAGTTGCACTCGTCTTTTCTTCCCTACACTCTTAAAAATAAAGGTTCCAAAAGGAGGCTTTTGCACTCACTTAATAATGTTGGGTTAAAAATAACCCAGCGAGTAACCCAAATGTGGGGTGGTATAGCACCTTCCCAACTTGGGATAAATGCCAGTTGGGTTAAAAGTAACCCAACAGTTAAGTTAACTATTTATTTTTATTAGGGCCCAAGCCCAAAGGGCGAAGGCCCTATTGTTTTCCTAAGGATTATTTATTATTATTATTATTATTATTATTATTATTTTTTTACTACCTTTTGGACACTTTTGGAGGCCTTAACATGCTCAAAAACTCCTGACACTTTGCACACATGTCAGAACCCGCGGCCATCAGGGCCGGGCTGAAGCTGGTACCCGGGCGTGGCAGGGGGGCTCGACAGCGCCCCCTGGAACGGGGTCCGAAAACATGGTCCATAAATCAAACACGCTTGCATGTAATAATATGAAACACGGTACACATGTAGATCTCATCGTTTCATATATACTTCACACTCTTACTTTTTACCCCAGCCCAACAGGAAGTCGGCTATTAAGGGTTGTTGGTAAAACACACGCAAAGGAATTTGAAGTACTCCTCCTAGAGAATTCAAACACACGGCACGAAACTCGGTCAGCGTGAAGTCAAGACATTGAGGATGAAAGTTTGCGAGGGGATTTTTGATATCTCGAACGGTTTGGCCGTGGCGAGGAAACAAAATTATGGCGAGAAACGTGAAACAGGAAGTGTGTCATAACTTCAGCATACATTAACTTATCTTGATGAAACTTCAGCAGTGTGTTCGTTCTAAGAGCCCGATCATATGGATGTGACTATTGTGAGTCAAAGTTATAGCGCCACCAACTGGCAGCAGGAAGTGTGTCACTTTCAAAATGCTTTGAAATCACCCTCTTATTTTTACCCGATTTGCTTCAAACTTCATTTGTATAATGTAAATACACGGCAGATGAAGACCTGTGAATGGATTCTTGATATCTTTGAAACTGTTGCTGTGGCAATCCATCAAACTTTAATATTCTTTTTGGATGCTTTTGAGACTCTTAGCATGCCTGAAATTGCTTAAAATTGCATGAAACTCGACAGACAGATCACATTTATTAGCCAGGTGACATGTGCATAGTTTCAGAAACGGGCGTGGTGCAGGGACTCAGTAGCGCCACCTTTTGACAAAAGTGGGGGGGTTAGTTTCATCTAGAGTTACAAAAATCTGTATTTATATAGTTCTCCTCCAGCCAGACAACTTTCTAATTTACAGTCATTAGTAACAACCAAGAGGAAGTCAGATATTTTGGTTTGAATATGGTCATTTCTCTCTGAGCCTACGTCTCTGTGCCTGCTGCTGTGTGTGTGTGTGTGTGTGTGTGTGTGTGTGTGTGTGTGTGTGTGTGTGTGTGTGTGTGTGTGTGTGTGTGTGTGTGTGTGTGTGTGTGTGTGTGTGTGTGTGTGTGTGTGTGTGTCTGTGAGTCTGGGGAGGGGGAGGGGGAGTGGGGCTATGTGCCTGCTCTCTCTGTGTGTGTGTGTGTGTGTGTGTGTGTGTGTGTGTGTGTGTGTGTGTGTGTGTGTGTGTGTGTGTGTGTGTGTGTGTGTGTCTGTGAGTGTGGGAAGGGGGAGGGGGAGTGGGGCTATGTGCCTGCTCTCTGTGTGTGTGTGTCTGTGAGTGTGGGGAGGGGGAGGGGGAGTGGGGCTATGTGCCTGCTCTCTCTGTGTGTGTCTGTGAGTGTGGGAAGGGGGAGGGGGAGTGGGGCTATATTAACCATTTCACTGCTGTGTGGTTTGGCCTTCATTAAAAAAGAAAATAAATGTCTTAAGCCTTGTATTTTTTAAATACGTTTTTTTAATAAAGGCATATAACAGACATGCTGCATTTAAATTTTTTTAATAAAACATTGTTTTTTATGTTTTTCAAGCCATTTGATTTATGAGGACTTTTGAAATGTCCTCATAAACCACCCATAAGTTGTAATACCAGTGTAATACACGTCATTATACAAATTTGTGTCCTCATAAATCACATAAACCAACCCACACAAACCAACCCACACACACACACACACACACACACACACACACACACACACACACACACACACACACACACACACACACACACACACACACACACACACACCAAATTGACGGTGGGTGGCAATGGTATATTTAAAAGTGCATAATTGTAATATCTGCAAGGCACCCCTAGTCCAATCTTATTAAATGTATGCTTCATCTTTCATTTTAATTTGTAAATATGATCAATAAATTCAATTATTTAGAATAATAAGATACTATATGGCTGTTACCCTAGGTAGGGCTGATCAAATTACATCATTTACATTGAAAAATAACAATGCATTAAATGATGTTATGAGATTGTTTTAAATATGAGTCAATTAAAAATCGTTGGAAAGAATGATACTTTTAAACATAACACTGAACCGTCACTAGGTGTCGCCAGGCTACCGTCTTAATGAGCGAGTCATTGATTCATTCGTTCAAACGATTCGTTCGAACGACTGAGTCATTCATGAATGAGACAGGTATGGATTGGTCATTGAATCTAGGGTTTGCGATGTCTACCAATTTGGCATCAGACGATGTGTACAGTGAAACATCGCGATGGACGATGATATCGGGAGGAGGGGCGGGGCTAACGTTTTAATTTTTCACTTAAGCAATAAGCCCCGCAAAGCCTTGTTTTACAGTGGATTTAGAACAGCTAAGGGGCGTAGGCACAACGCGGAGATATTTTCCTCTACATCTCATCCGCCATTTTGATTTCGGCACGCTCTGAGTCTGCAGCAGCTGACCACTAGGAGCGAATGTACATGATGTACAATGTACACGTGACAGAGCAGCCAGATCCAGACTGTGCTTTCGCGCTGTGGCTGGCGCTGAGCCAGAGACAGACGCGTTCAGTGCTTGTCATATTATATCACAACTATTCAGTGTTTTTAACCACATAATGTTTATTTTAGGTTTCAGACATTTAAATGCATATAACTTATAGCAAAACAATACATTTATAGTTTGTAAAATACACAATGGTGTCTATGGAAGCAGCCATAACAACCCATTCAAATATATTTGCCGACGGATTTTATTCATATCAGACACACAGTGTAAGTAACTATAAAGTTAACTCTATTCTTCTACCAGTTCACCGGCCATGTATTTCGGGAGAAACTGTTTTTTAAACGACAAAACAAACTCACTTACACACATTTGAGAATCAGAATAGAAGATAGTTAATGACATGGTAACCAGGTTTGTTAATATTTATAAATAAAAGCGCTAACGTTACATGTCTATTTTGGCTGTGGTGAATCACGTGCCAAGCATGACGCGTCACCATGGAAACATGGGGGGGGGGGGGGGGGGGGGGGGATCGCGATGCTGGCTTAAAGCAAAGAGGCACAAGAGGCGAAACTCTGATGCTTTTCTGGTAACAGCCACTAGGTGGCGCTTCGGGAGCGCGGCCGCCATTTTGGGATGAATATTCCAACGGGAGTTACTGGACAACAGCACAGATAACAGTTTTTTGAGGTAGTTTTTTCTTGCATTATAGAATATTTCCATTTTATGCAACTTTACACATTTACTACTATTATTAGTTACCAACTCCACTTGGCCTGAAATATATTTTGTACGTTTTAATCCCCTGGATCATGCTACAAACATGATGATCTTATGGAACATTATGCATTGCTGTGTCCGTTATCCTATAATTGCCACAATTTTGTACAGTGGCTGTGTGTTTTTGTTTACATAGTCTTGCTTTAACGGTCATTAATATACGATATAAGAAGTTTACTGTAAAGCTGTTTCTATTGCTGTTGTATAGGCCTAATAGTTCTAGCGAATCTCCTCATAAATTAACCGAAATATGCCTCAGACATGAGAAATATAGAAAGCTTGCAACTAAATATTTAAACGAAACTATTCCAAACGAAAAGAAATAGGCTACTCTCTGATTATGTTGCACACTCACATATGTTGAAATAACGAGATATTATGTTGAAATAACATTATAAATAATACATCTTTAAATATATTTGATTGAATGCTGAATGTTGTTCTTATTCAATTTAGTAAAATTAAAACTTTAGTTGTGATAATTAAAATGATTGAATATTAAATATCGAAGTTTTGCTCATTTAATAATAGTAGCACAATATAGGCTATAAGTGTGCAGCTCCCCCTGTCAATGATCTAGCACCCCCTCGGCACCTGCGTTAAAAAATCTGGCGCTGCCTCCTCTTTTTACATAATTATTTCAACCTAAAAATGACCTCTGCACTGGGCTAAATATATGGCTTTCACCCCAAAATGGCGGAAGCGTAGCGCTGCTGCTGGGCGCTGGTGTTGCAATGGAACGTTCTATTGGCTTTCACTTCTTGTAAATATACGTTCTTTGCTTAAAGTCCCCATGAACCGGAAGTTGCAAACGGCTTTTCTCCAGTGCTGTGACGTATTTCCGAGAGAAACGGAATACTTATGAGGCAAAATAGTGAGCGTGGCTTTTTTTTTCCAACTAGCACCTGATTGGATCTAGAAAAATGCACCTCCTCGCCATCTCTCCTTTCACACGCTGTGTGCCTGTCTACTGTCAGTTGGAGGGGCGTGATTACGGATGTTAAGCAGACACCCAAACCATCAAGCCTACGTCATCGGGCAAGGTCCTCCAGTGCAGAGGGGAGGGGCATTTTCAGAATTTGATTAAAGATTACGAAGCCAAAAAATTTTTTTGTGTGGATTGACTTGCACGGATGAATTGTTCACCACAAAACGATCAATTTAGGCAAACAAAGTAAGTATGGTCAATTTTGATTTCATGGGGACTTTAACATCGTGATGTCTGTCAGCCATCACGATGGACGATGATATCGTCAATCTTTGAGTAAACCAATTTGTCCAAAATGCTGAATCATTCAGTAATGAGAAAACATGTTGCTGTGAGATGCGCAATGGTTCTGCTGTGATCTTTGTTTAACTATTTTCGCTGCTGAAACAGAAAAACCGTCAATATTGCATCTAAAATGTAAGTGACTTGACGTGTGTGTGTGTGTGTGTGTGTGTGTGTGTGTGTGTGTGTGTGTGTGTGTGTGTTACAGTGAAAAGAGTTTAACCCTTTAAGGCAGTGGATCTCAATCCTGGTCCTAGGGAGCCACTGCTCTGCATAGTTTGTATGTCTCCCTCATTTAACACACCTGATTCAGATCATCAGCTGGTTAGGAAAGAGCTTTATTAACTGAAGTGGGTGTGTCAGATAAAGGAGACATATAAAATGTGCAGAGCAGTGGCACCCTAGGACCAAGATTGAGAACCACTGCTTTAAGGCCTTGTCTTTTTTGGATATATCTTCTTTTTTTTTTATGTGCATACAACCCATATATTTTAAATGTATTGTTTGCTTTAAATTAAATTAAGATTGTATGTTTGGTAATTGAACCTAAATAAATTTAAAATTAATGTGCTATATTTCAGATCAATATAATTGTTTTCTTTCATTTTAATCAACACTAACTTTATTCTCTATCTGTATTATAAATAACTTATTTCTGCATAAATTAAAAAATCCCCAATAATCCAGACCAACCAGAGCGCACTAATTCTACAACATCATCAGTGCTGAAGCGGAACTACCAGAGCCGTTCGGCAGATAGCGAGCAGATATTTTGTGTCACGTCGTGCACAATAACCCTAAAGGCACCAGGCTGGCGGTGCCACTGGCTTTATATATATATATATATATATATATATATATATATATATATATATATATATATATATATATATATATATATATATATATATATATATATAAATATAGCTGCGAGCAGCGATGAAGGGCCAAAGCCGACGGTAGCGCCACCCTGGTGCACCAGGGTTGCGGTGCCACTGGCTTGGGCCCGTAATCGCTGCTCGCAGCTATATTTTATTATTTTTATTTTATTTATATAATTTTTGATTAAAATGTTATATAATATATAATAATTTTATTATAAATTTATTTATTAAAATACACGTCGTTTTTCAAATACAGATTGTTTATTTGTATAAAACAATAAGTATCTCAACAAATATATTTTTAAATTATACAAACTCAATATTGTGGAGCCGAGAATTTACTGTAAAAATACATACTTGTGTACATAAATTCATTATACACAAGGTTACATACAACATTCATATTTAACCCATCAGACGGGTTATTACTAGAAATTACCCAATGATTTGAAAAAAATGACCCAACATTTTTGGAAAATAACCCAACATAGTGACCCAATATGTGTAACCCAATTTTTTTTTTAAAGTAACCCAATGATTTTTACTGTGCAGTGATGTGATATAGAATATAGATATAGATATAGGGTCCTAAAAGAACCTTCCAGGGAAATGTTCCTAAAAAAATATTTTCTTCTTGGTGTGAAGAACATTTCAGGCCCGGTTTCACAGACCGGGTTTAGATTAAGCCAGGATTAGACCTTAGTTAAATTAGGACATTTAAGTACCTTGTTTAAATGTGCGATAGAAAAAAAAGCATTACGGATGTGCATCTGGAGACAAAACAATGGCACTGATATATTTCAAGATATGTCAGTGCAAGTTGTTTTCAGTTAAAACAGCTCAAACATGCATTTTCGTCCAGTCATTTTAAGCCAAAATGGGGGTCAACCTTGAACAAACTGCAACAGAAGCAAACTCAACTGATGTTGTATCCTCCATATGTCCTGAGTAAGGGAAAAAAAACCCAGAAGAATCCCATTAGGGGAATGTTTAGAAAAAGACCCAAATATAGTCTATTCATACTTTCTCACGTGAAAATGGTACAAATTTTAACCTTTAGATATCACCATGAAAATTACTGAGTTGATTACTTACACCAAGGCAAACAAAAAATGTATTACAAGTTTTTTTAAATTGTTTGTTTACATGGACAAACGGTGCATAATCAAATTACATATGTGCTAATTTGCATAAATACCACAACAAATCTAAACATTGGGTATAGCAGGTGAACATGTGTTGGTGAATCTTGTTGACATATAACAGTAAAAGACTTAATGTTAAGGTCTGAATGGAACACATTTAGGCTACCCATGAACATTAAAGGACAAGTTCGGTATTTTACACTTAAAGCCCTGTTTCAAGATCGTTTCTGATGAAATAGAACGGTTAAGATTAAAATTTGGACACTTGCTGCTGTCCCGAGAAATTTCGGTTTCTGTGGTCTGCCATAGCCTGACGGGGTCTGTATCGCTTTTACTGGCACTACAGGACTTCAGGGTTCGGGTAGTAACCCAATCACAAAATTTGACTGCTTTACGTCAAGCGCTACAATAGTCATTATTTCGTTTTTCTTCATTTCTGATGTCGCAATACATCATCATTTCATGAAATCATGTAACATACTCTACCTTGTCTGTGGACATCGTTCATTCTAAAGCCGGTGCTGGGTAAACAGCGAGCGTGCGTGCGACGGTAGGATAAATTATTTACGACAGCGGTAATGGGCAATTTCGTTTCCAACCAGTAGGGCGACCGAAGAGGAAAAGTTTCATAGTGTTGCTTTAAATAATCTAAAGTAACCTTTTGTGCAATGGGAAGGTTCCATGGATGTTAAAGGTTGTTTTTTGGCATCTAAAGTTCCATTAAGAGCCTTTAATATCAATGGAACCTTCCCATTGCACAAAAAGGAACTTAATATTGGAAAAGGGTTCTTTAGATTATTTAAATGTTCTTCACACCAAAGAAATGGTTATTTTAGGAACTCTTTGCTGGAACGTTCTTTTGTGTTCTTCTATGGCATTACTGCAAAAGCCTCCTTTTGGAACCTTTATTTTTAAGAGTGTATAATGTTGTATATCGAGTGAAACGCTTCTGGAACGAGAACAAATGTGGGCGGGGCTTGATTGTGTCTGTGAGGAATTGATTGGATGGTGGTTTGCTATTGGCTGATCTCATGTGAGTGACAGGTTATAGTCCCGCCCACATCATCAGAGAAGAGAAGAGATGCTGCAAGAGGAACTGATTCTGATTCAACATTACCAGGAACATGAAGTTTAAAACTATGCATAATTAATTTAGAATAAACAATGCAATAGTCCGTTAAAAAAATAACAATCGTCCATTTTGATTTCATGGTGACTTGTTTGGAGATAAGCCTTGTTCGCCTGAGGCCCATGTGAAAAACACAGCGTTCGTTCACGTCTGCTTTAGAAGGAATAATTTATATCGAGCGGGTGAATGTTTTGTTCTCGTTTGGAACATCTTGATCACCTCCAACCATTAATGAAAGAATTAACAAAGGCAGACGGAGAGAATGAAGGAGGATTCCTCAGAGAAGACACGCGTGTTCATGGGAAGTTCGCGTTCAGGCTCACGAAAGGTCACGACTCGACATGTTTAATTCTCAAAAGGAGCCAAAGGTCAGAAATCAAGAATCCGGCAGCGTCTCAACATTAATCATAATGAGAGAAACAGAAGCAGAGAGAGATCAATGTGAATATGAGAATAAAATAACAGCGGCTGAAGAACGTGTCTCCTGTCACACATTCAGAAGATAAACATGCTTTCTGTCACAGAAAACCTGACGTGCCGAGACCTTTTCACCAAAACAGCAAAGCATGAACGCAGGAACTGTGGGATTCTTTCAGCCTTTCCTGGTCAAGCAGGAGAAATTATGCGTCTGGTCACTTAGTAAAGTAACAGCAAACTCTCCTCAAAGAGGAATCATTCCCACCAGAAACACTGCATTACTCACTCAACTTTAAATAAGCACATCAAATCAAAAGTAACGATTGGAGAACATTCAAAAGTAACGATCAGAGAACATTCAAAAGTAACAATCAGAGAACATTCAAAAGTAACGATCAGAAAACATTCAAAAGTAACGATTGGAGAACATTCAAAAGTAACGATCAGAAAACATTC